>APFE031357030.1:0-11782 GCA_000404065.3 Pinus taeda | reverse complement strand
TACACATTAAAGAAAAGGACATCTACATGACTTTCTTCTAGACTAGGTATGGGCATTATGAGTTGGTCTTAGTTGATTTTGGTTTGAATAATTCCCTAGATACTTTTACGTGCTTGCTAAATCATGTATTTCATCCTTATTTGGACATGTTCGTGATTGTATTCATTGATGATATGTTGTTATATTCTAAGAATGACGAAGGGAATGTCAAACACTTAGCAACAATGTTGAGATTGTCGAGAGACCACCATTTGTATGCTAAGATCAGTAAATGCAGTTTCTTTTAGAAAAAGCGACATTACTTGGGGCATGTGGTTTTGAAGGAAGGCATATCAATGGATCCAGAAAAGATAATAGGTATTATGGAATCAAAAGCTCCTAAGAATGTGGATGAGGTAAGGTCATTTATGAGGTTAGTGGGTTACTATAGGAGGTCCATTAGTAACTTCTCGCAGATTGAAATAATGTAATGTTTGAAAAGGGAACTGATACAATTACCGTTTTTTTGAGGTAGCAAAAAAATCATTTGATTTTGGAAAATGTTGATTCAGAATACACATTTTTTTCCACTGTGTATTTTTGACACTTTAAATTTTCTTATGTATCAAATATAAATATTTGTTTTTAAATGTTAGCAATTTTTATGCTTAGTTTGAAGCATGTTGATGCAACATCAACCCCTTTTTTAAGAGGGATTATTCTTGACAATTTATATTTTCTAATGTATTAACCGTGGATTTTTTTTTTAAATGTTGATTCATAAAGAAACAAAACATAAAATTTATATAAAAGATAAAAAAAAAAACATTTAAGATCTAAAAAATAAATTTACCCTGTTAAACGATAATTGTTTCTTTGTTAATTAAAAACTATTAAAATAAGTTAAAAATAAAAATACAAAACAATTTTAAAAAGAATAATATTTATTATATATTTTATTAAAGAAAAAACCTAATTAAACAAAATTAAACAAAGAAACCAAAAAACTAAAACAATTTAAATAATTTAAAACCAAAATAAAAAAATAGTAAAAATAAAAAACAATGAAATTTAAATTTAAATAAAAAGAACATAAAAATGTAATAACATAAAAAAAAAAAAAAAAAGAAGAATCAAATTTAAAAATTAAAAAATAAAAAAATAAAATAAAATTATGACATTCATATTAAAATCTAAAAAAAAAGTATTAAAAAGCTTGTGAAAATAAAATTATTAACGAAAGGAAAAATAAAAAAAAATCATGGGCAAGGCTGAAATCCGATTCTAAGAATTGGATTTCAACCCTTCCCAGGGGCTCGTGGAGGGGGCCCGGTTGTGTGTGGGAAGAGTTGCGTGCAGCTCTGCTTGCCTAGGGCCATGCTACACAGGCACTTGGGCTGGGCTAAAGTCTGATATCAGACTTCAGCCTCACCTAGGGGCCCAGGGGGCGTGGACCTAAGTGGTCGGAGTTGCGTCACAGCCCCTTACCCCCTCGGGCCCTTGCGCAGGGCTGAAATTCAATTCTTAGAATCAAATTTCAGCCCCACCCTCCAATTATTTTTTTTTTTCTTTTTAATCATTTCTTTAAGTGTTTTTATTCTTTTTTGAGATTTTTAATTTAATGTTCTAAATTATATATATATTATAATATATATATAATATATATTATTATATTCTGGTGTGTGTCTGTGGTGTTTTTTTTTTTTTTAATTCTAAATTTAATTTTGATATTTTTTTAATAGTTTTTTTTTTTTTTTTTTTTTTTTTTTTTTTAATTTAATTTTCTAGTTTTTTAAAATTGTTATATTTTTTATTTACTTATTTTTTTATAGTTTTATATAAAAAAAAATCATTTTTTTATTTACGTGATAATTTTTATTTTTTATTTTTTTTACATTTTTTATGTTTTTTTAAACATGTTTTGTTATTATTTATTTGTTTAATATTTTTTATTTTTATTTTAATGTTATCTTGGTTAATTTTGTTTTTTTCTTTCGTTAACATTTTTATGATTGTTTTTTTTGGTTTTTTTAGGTTAAATTTTGTTTTGTTTTTTCGTTGTTTGATTTGTTTTGATTTTTTTTATTTTTTTTTATATTTGATTTTTTGTAATAATATATTATAATATATATATATTATATATACTTTTCGTTATTTATTTTGTATTTTTTCATTGTTTTTATTTTTTAATTTATGTTTTCATTATTCTTTTGAAATTTTAATGTTTTTCGAAGTCACGATAAAGTTTTTTGTGTTATTTTCTCAAAATGTTGAAAATTTATCTTGAAAAAAAAAACAGATGTTATTTCAACATCAACACATCAACACTTTTCATTTTTGGGATGTTTTTTGCACAATTTCTGCACAAAAAAAATGGCTTTCACTACCATTTTTAAAACATGTTGAAAATTTTCCCTAGAAAAAAACAATGTACTTTCAACATCAACGCTTTTCAATTTCGGGTTGTTTTTTCATGTTTTTGCGAGAGTTCTTTGCTAGAGTTCTTGTTTTGATTTTATAGTTTCTGTTTCAAATTTTACATTATTTTGCATATCCTATCATGTCATTGTAGTGAAAAGGGAAGAAATTTGAATGGACAAAGGGCTGTGCATAAAGATTTGAGAAGTTGATGTAGTCGTTGACAAATGTTGCAGTTCTGATGATTGCAGATTGGGACAAAGACTTTGTGGTGTGTATAGATGCCTACAAGAGAGAACTTGCCAGAGTCATAATGTAGGAGGGACAAGTATGTTATCAATCAAGGAAATTGAATGAGCACGAGCAGAATTATGTTACACATGATCTTGAGTTGGCAACAATCTTCCATGCTTAGAAGATGTGGAGGCACTATCTTCTTGGTAGGAGGTTTGTAATGATGAGTGATCACAATGGATTGAGATACTTGTTTTACCAATTAAATCTGAATTGTAGACAAGATAGATGGTTGGCCACAATCAATGAGATTAATTTAGAAATCAGGTACATTAAGGGAAAGGAAAACACTGTTGCAGATGCTCTTAGTGGAAGAGTGCAAGCGAATCATATAGAGACTATGCATTCTTATGAGACACATCCATAGGATCAGATCTTACATGTAGGACAACACGATGACATGTATAGGGAGCCTAGGCACAAGTTACAATAGGATACAAGTGATCAGGATGTGGATTATCATCACATAATGTATGGTTTGTTTTGATTTAGGGATGGGATATATGTGCCAGATGATAGTGAGCTCAACAAGCTTATCCTGAGATAATTTCATGCTAAACCGTATTTAGGTCACCCAGGATATCTAAAAGGATTGACAACGATGAATAAGTTCTATCATTGGCCAAATTTGAAGAAGGAGGTGGCAATGTTTGTGGCTAGATGATTGGATTTTCAACAAGAAAAACTAGAGTGTAAGCATGAAGGTGTTTTACTATAGTCGATTCGAATTCTAGAGTGGAAATGGGAAGTCATTTCCATAGACTTCATTATAGGTTTTCCAAGGACATCTAGGCCACATGATTCCATAATGGTTATTGTAGGTTTTAACCTCGTACAGAAATTACCTGCATACGAATTCTAAAACACAGAAAATAAACAATGTGATATCATAACACATAAAACACATATACATAGAGATTTCCCCTGGATCCCAAAACCAGGACCACCGGCTTGATTTTTCATTATGTTCCTTTCAATGTTACAATACATATTTATACATGTTGAAGCATCCAATACCATGGACCGAAAACCATCACATCCAATACCATGGACCAAAAACCATCATGTCCAAAAAACATGTGCAAAAATCATGCACAAAACCATAGGTGGGTCCGTCCAACCTAACATAGCGTCCAAAACCAAAATTTTCTAGGGCACTACCCTGGACCCCATAAAGTGGGGTTATGAGTGCCCTTCAAACCCCCTTGTTGTTTTCTTTCCACAGGGTGCCACAAGAGAGCTTAGCCATTTTCCCAGCCCTGAAATGCCCATTGTCTATCTACACCAATAGAATTTCTCAGAGCTCACAGATTTTGTCAATGCATCTGTAATATTCTTCAAAGTGTCCACCTTTACCAGCAACACCTTTTTGTCTTCTATCATATCCCTCACAAAGTGATACTGAACATGAATGTGCTTTGTCTTTGAATGATATGTAGGGTTCTTTTCCAAGAAAATTGCACTTTGGCTATCATAGTCTATAGCTTCCTGTACTAACCCCATACTTGAAGACAATCTATGCAACCAAACTGCTTCCTTGCTTGCATGAGTGGCTACCATGTGTTCTACCTCTGTAGTTGATAGTGCCACTATAGATTGTTTCTTACTCATCCAACTGACTGCACCTCCAAATAGGTTAAACACATACCCACTTGTAGATCTTCTTTGATTCAGATCTGCAGCCCAGTCTGCATCAACAAAGCCACAAATATCCAACACTTTGTCCAATCCCGGTCTTCCTTGGTAGCACAGACCATAAACACTAGTGCCACACAAATACCTGAAAACCCGCTTCACTGCTATCCAATGCTCCTTTCTTGGTTTTGACATAAACCTACTCAATACTCCCACTGCATGTGCAATGTCTCATCTAGTACAAACCATTGCATACATTAGGCTATTGAGTGCACTTGGATATGGAACACAGGACATGTCCTATTCCTTTTCTTGTGTCTTGGGACATTGTTCAGCAGATAACCTCACACCTATAAGAATAGGAATCTTCATCGGTTTACTATCCTGCATATTAAACCTCTACAGTATTGTCTTGACATATTTTTTTTGGTTTAACCATAGCTTCCTCTTTGCCCGATCTCTTTTAATTTTGATGCCCAAAATATGGTTTGCAGCACCAATATCTTTCATGTCGAATTTGGAGGAGAATTGGGTCTTCAAATCCTGGATAATTTTTTTGTCATTTCCAACCAGCAACATATCATCCACATAGACTAATTAATTTAAAATACACACAGTGATCTGCTCTGCTTTTGGTGAAGCCAAGTCCTCATATAAATGTATCAAATTTCTGATACCACATTCTTGGTGACAGTTTTAACCCATACAGAGACTTCTTTAACTTGCATACCAATTCTTTCTTCCCTTTCTTTGCAAAGCCTTCAAGTTGCTTCATGTAGATTTCCTCTTTCATATCCCCGTGAAGAAATGATGTCTTCACATCCATCTATTTTACCTCAAAATCAAAAATAGAAACAACAGATAAAAGTAATCTAACAGAAGTTACCTTGGCAACTGGGGAAAAAATATCACCAAAATCAATTCGCGGCACCTGGGAATAACCTTTGGCTACTAATTGAGCTTTGTATTTCTCCACTTTTCCTTCTGCATTTGTCTTCTTTTTGAACACCCATTTGTTGCCAACGGGTTTCCTTCTAGTTAGCAACTCCACCAGATCCAAAGCCTCTTTTTTGTGTAAAGATGCCATTTCATCAACCATGGCCTCTTTCTAGAGTTTTCCATCCTTTGAATGTACTGCTTCCTTCATACTTCTAGGATCATCGTCAGTAATAGGTAAAGAAAATTTTGACCAAAAATTAGATGGACTATACCTTTTAGGCTGCCTTCTTTCTCGAATTGATCTTCTCATAGCCGGATTTTGTGGCTCTTCATCTTCTGATTCCTCCTCTGTTGTAGAGTCTAATTCTTCCTCCTTTAGCTCAAACTCTATCTTCTCAAGTTCGTTTCGTTGGACTTCATGTTTAATAACATCTTTCACCTCTCTAAACACCACATCCTGGCTATACACAACCTTCCGTGTTATTGGGTTCCAAAGCTTATAACCCTTTAAACCATCCTTATACCCAATAAAGATGCACTTTTCAGGTTTACTATCCAACTTGGTTCGTTTCTCCTTTGGAACATGTAGATATGCATCACATCCAAATACCCTCAGATGTGAAAGAGAGGGTTTCTTACCAATCCATACCTCTTGTGGAGTCTTATCCTCCAATGCTGATGAAGGTGACATATTGACCAGGTAACATGCAATATCCACCGCCTCTGCCAAGAATTCTTGTCTTAACTCGGCACCACTAAGCATGCTTCTTGCCCTTTCCATCAACATCTTATTCATTCTTTCTGCAACTCCATTTTTCTGAGGTGTATATGGAGTAGTCTTCTCCTTTGCTATACCACACTTCTTACAGAATGCTTCAAATTCCTTACTGCAAAACTCCCCATCGTTATCTGTCCTCATCACCTTTATCTTTTTCTCTGTCTGGTTTTCCACCAGAGCCTTAAATTCTTTAAACCTGTCAAATACTTTAGATTTATTCTTAAGGAAATATATTCATGTATTCCTTGACAAGTCATATATAAATGATACATAGTACACAGATTTACCTAGTGATGGAACCTTCACACGTCCAAACACATCATTGTGCACAAGTTCTAAGATTTGTTTTGCCCTCTTACTACCAAAGGGGAAACTCACCTGATTATGCTTCCCATATACACAATTTTCACAGAAATAAAAATCCAAAGAGATATTACTCATACCTTTTACCATACCTTTACCATGAAGTATCTGAAGGCCTTTTTTCTCCAATACGTCCAAGCCTTTGATGCCACAGCATGGTCTTCTCTCCAGAGACCACTAGATTTTTTGCTCCACTTTCAGGAACCACAGAACTATTGCACCCATCAATAACAATGCTATATTTCAACTTGTACAGAGTTCCAATCTAAACTCCCCACATCAATACTAGTGCTCCCCCAACCATCTTGCGGGTATCCTTCTCGAACACTATTTTTACACCTGCATCATCCAGCTTGCTAATAGAAATCAGATTGCTAGCTAATGCAGGAACATGTAGAACAACTAGAAGCATTCTAACCCTTCCACATTGCAACTTCAACTTTACTTTTCCAAAACCAATGATTCTAGCGTTCATGTTATCCCCCAAGAAGACATCACCACCATGATATTTCTCATACTCGCAGAACCACTCTCTATGGGAGTGAAGTGAAAGGATGCACCTGAGTTAATAAACCATGCCACATGATCTACATGTATACTTGAAGAAGCCAAGTACACATCCCCACCTTAATCTAAGGTGGTTTTTGTCTCTACAGAAGAAGCCTCATCAGATCCCTTTCCTTTGTTAGGAGCTTTAGATTTACAGTCCCTTTTGTAGTGCCCTTCCTTTCCACATTTCTAGCACACCACCTTTACAGGTTTTCCTGGAGATTTAGATCTCCCACTCGATGGCTTACTTTTGTTTCTATTCTGGGTCCGCCCTCGTATAAACAAGGCATCACAATTTTCGCTCTCCATATTTTTCCATCTCATCTCCCCCGTCAGCAAGGATGAGACTGTTTCATCAAAATGCAAGGCAGTTGGATTGCTACCTATTGCAATAAACAAACTTTCCCATGAATTTGGTAGAGAACACAACAAACTGATGCACTTATCTTCATCTAAAATTTTAATATCAACAGATGCTAATTAACTTACCATAGTATTAATTGCATTCAGATGCTCTGTAACCAAGTCTCCATCTTTCATCCTCAAGTTATACAGTTTTTTTTCACAAGAACAGTTTATTCACCAGAGAGTTAGATTGGTACAAATTCCCTAACTTGTCCCACAAAGCCTTCACCATAACTTCCCTTAATACATTCAGCAATACTGAATCTGAGACACACAATCGTATTATGCCTTTTTCCTTCTGATCCAACTTCTTCCATTCTTCATCGGACACTCCTGTTGGTTTAATAATCGGATCTACCATGATCCGCTAGTCTTTATCCACCAACAGATCCTCCATCTTGAGTTTCCACAACTCAAAACTCTCACCATTAGATTTCTTGGTCTCTATCTGTCCACTGCTCGCCATCTTCTTTCACCATCAAAATCGATCTCACAGATCTCCCACTAAACAGGGTCTACCACAGGCCTGAGCGAAACCCATCAGCAACAAAGGTGTCCCCTTGAAGCCAAAACAACTCCGATACCAAATGTCGGTTTTAACCCTGTATAGAAATTACCTGCATACAAATTCTAAAACATAAAAAATAAACAATGCAAGGTCATAACACATAAAACACATATACACAGAGATTTCCCCTGGATCCCAAAACTAGGACTACTAGATTGATTTTTCATTATGTTCCTTTCAATGTTACAATACATATTTATACATGCCAAAGCATCCAATATCATGGATTGAAAACCATTGTGTCCAATACCATGGACCGAAAACCATTCTGTCCAATACCATGGACCGAAAACCATCGCGTCCAAAAAAGATGTGTGAAAATCATGCACAAAACCATAGGTGGGTCCACCCAACCTAACATAGGGTCCAAAACCAAAATTTCCTGGGGTGCTCCCCCGGACCCCATAAAGTGGGGTTTCGAGTGCCCTTCAAACCCCCTGTTAACTACGTGCAAAGAATATAACACAACCCAACAATTATGGTGGACTAGTTGACAAAGGTAACACACTTCATTCTAGTGAACTCTATGTATTCAACTAGTGATGTAGCATATGTCTTCATTAGAGAGATAGTGAGGTTGTATGTTGTTTCGAAGAATATTATTTTGGATAGAGATGCTATGTTCACTTCCGAATTCTAGAAAGAGTTAATTGCAAGTTTGGTTACAAAATTGGTCTTCAGTATAGCTAATCATCTGTAGATAGATGGATAGACATAGAGGGTCAATATGATTCTGGAGGATATGCTGAGGATATACATCATGCACCAACAGAGGAAATGGGAGGAGTACCTTCCATTGGTCAAGTTTTCCTATAACTATGGTTATTAAGAGTCACTAAGGATGAGTTCATTTGAGGCAATGTATGGGTAGATTTTCAATACTCCCATCAGCTGTGGTGATCAAGTGAACATGGTACTTATAGGATCAAACATGTTGGTAGAGATGGAATAGGAAATGAAAGTTATAGAGAATAATTTAAAGGTAGCATAGGAAAAACAAAAGAGTTATGGAGACCAAGAAATGATGTTTAAGGAGTTTCATGTTGGGGAAGATGTGTACTTGCACATCAAGCCCAAAAATACCTCCTTTAAGATTGCTTGATGTGTGACACTAGTACTTCAGCATTGCAGGCCTTTCGAGATCCTTGAGAGGATTGGAATGGTGACCTACGGAATTGTATTGTCTCTGATAATTAAACTCCATGATGCTTTCCATGATACATTGCTTAAAATATATGTAAATGATGTTGATAATGTTATTCATTGATATGTATTACAGGTGGATCCAAAAGGAGAATTACAACTGGAACCTAATTTTATTTTGCAGAGAAA
Source organism: Pinus taeda (assembly GCA_000404065.3). Taxonomy (NCBI): domain Eukaryota; kingdom Viridiplantae; phylum Streptophyta; class Pinopsida; order Pinales; family Pinaceae; genus Pinus; species Pinus taeda. The sequence continues at coordinate 2,522 of APFE031357030.1, read as the reverse complement.
AATGCTCATGCTTCGAAACCGAGCAACTGAGCAGGCTAAAGTGCAATGGAAGCACTTTGGTCCTAATGAAGCTACATGGGAGATGGATGATCAAATGCATCCTATGTATCCTTCATTGTTTGCCAATTGAGGCAAATAAATTTTTGTATATGTATATATGTATATGGATATAGATACGACCATGAGGTCTGTTAGAAATATACAATAAGTGGGATGAATTTCATGTTGTTATATTTGTCATGTTGGTTTTCTTTACAGCAGGTTGTTCATTGTAAGTTATATAACTCCATTGAAAGTATTTTTTTTTTTATATATATATATATATATATTTTATTATTATATATATTATTAATATATAAGTTGTTTTGCTGGTTGTAGGTGTCATTGAACACCAAGGATGGTGTTCCCCTAAGGGGGAGGGGTTTGTAATAGCCTTGTGTTAAAAATCCATGTAATAAAGTTAATAGAAGAAAAATAATAACCAATGTCATGGGACACTTATTGCAAGATGAATGCTGGGAAAATCATCATATTGGGTGTATATTTGGTTTAATATGGATGAGGCAAAATTAGCAAAGGAAATGGTGAAGGCATTGAAAAGGAAAAGAGGAATTAATGAGAATTTTATTTGTGAAAATAAATAAAATTAGGAGAAAAAGAAGGTGGAAGGTCATAGGTTGCATATGAGGAAAGAAAATGAAAAACAATGGAAATCGAAGAAAATGCAGGTCTCATTAATAAAAAGTCTTTTTAGGATCAGTTTGCAACCTTTAGTGAGTTCAAATTTGGAGCCATCTCTCTATTATCTCTACTCTCTCATACTCTTGCACACTTAGATAATTATTCCAGCACCCTAGCATTAGAGGTATGAGGGAAAAGGAAGGACAAGAAAGAAAATGGAAGCAAAGATCAAGTAAGGAAGAGTTGGATCAAGGGGCTACCATGGAATTGCTTGCAAGTATTGAGATGCATGTATGATTTCCTTACTAGTTTTTGCATGCATGGTAAATGCATGTGTGTTCTTGGTTCTCTTGTTGTCATTGGCATGTGTTTTTCTAGTTGTGACAATTGTTTTCAGCCTTATCTTACAATTTCTGGATAACCATGGTCTGATGGGGTTTCTCTTATTTGGTTGAGCTAAATTGTCAAATGGTTTGAAAACTCAGTGTAGTGGTCTCAAGAAAAATCATAAGTCGTAGGAATGCCTGTACTAGTAAAGGTGGGATAGCGGTAAATCCTAGTTTTGTGTACCCTCGTTGGGCCTATGAATCCTTGAATGATAAATCACAGGATATACAGTAAATCTTAGAGGGTGGTGACAAACAAATTTCTCGTGGTTTAGGTGTCGAGATTAGGAGGCATCCATGCGTGTATAGGATTCGTGATCCCTGGACCATTATACAGTGGTATTTTTGAAAATCCTGGTGGTGTATGTTTCTTGTTTGGGCATAGGAATCCCTTGCGTGGATTGCAGTAAATGCTAGTTGTATAGATGAGGGTATCGAGCCTAGGAATCCATGACTGATATGGGCGGGATATACAGTAAAGCCTGAGGAAGCCTTGGTTGGCTTTGTTGTGAGTCCTACATTCATGCCTGGAATATGACACAGTGGTGATTCGCTGAAAGAAAGATTTTGTTTAGTCCAATCTATGGTTAAGCGATACATGGAAGTCCTTGATATGGTTGGCCTTTTCATATGTTAATAAGAGTTCCTTTCATCTTGTGTTCCATGTGTACATGTACTTGTTATTATGTGGTTTTAATGGTTGTACTATCATTGCTATTATGTTGATTATACATGGTCATAAGCATGGTTTATGAAAGACTTTGGTTATGGCTATGTTGTAGTGAAAACTCAACACCCCCATTTTTGACCTACTTATTTAAAATAATGGGGACCCTTTCCATAAATTTTAGCTAAATCATTTTTTTTATTCTTATTTTTGGTTAAGTGTTCTACAATTTTTTTAATTTTTATTTGCATTGGGTTTCTATTTTAATTGTTGCATTGAGCTCAAATTTTGGCTAGATTTCCCACAATACTTGTTTTATCTCATTTGGTTACATGGTTTGCAAATGGTGATAATCCGAAGATTGATAATTTTCACTGCCCGGGTTAAAAAATGTACAAAATGTATATCATTTTAAATTTTGTAAATAAATTAGTAATTCATTGTAAATATTAATTTCTCGTCAATTTTTATAAATTATTTCATTTTTCACTAATGGTCCTATATTTTAATTTTTGTAAATAAATTAGTAATTCATTGTAAATATTAATTTCTAGTTAATTTTCACTAATTATTTCATTTTTTACTAATGGTCCTATAAAATCATCACAGCCAAATTGTAGAAAGATTAAAATTATGTGCTTTTTGGATCCCAATAATTTATTCCAATTCTAAATTTTCAAATAAGTTATGAAGCATGAACTCTCAAAATTACAAAGTGGCTACAGTTCATTTTGTAGAATTTTTAATTACCGAAGTTGTTGCAGTTTATTATGGAAGAGACCCACTCT
>APFE031357028.1:0-13446 GCA_000404065.3 Pinus taeda | reverse complement strand
CCTCTGAATCTTCCAGCACCCTGTTGAAGGTTCTTGACAAAATTTGATTCTTCCTCTTCTTCTAACATATGTCCTGAGTCATAGGAATCTCCTTTTCCTGAGGCTTTGAATGTGGCTTCTCTTCTATCTGATGGTCCCCCTTTCCTCATTTCATAAGCGGTTAGAATTCCGTGTAGCTGCAACATGGTAATTTTCTGTAGATTCTCCTTTTCTTCTATTGCAAAAACTTTTGATTCAAACTTAGAAGACAAAGATCTTAGAACTTTTTCAACCACAACAACCTATTTTATTTCTTCACCCAAATTTTTCATATAATTAACAATCTCATCTATGCGTAGGAAATAGTTAGCCACACTTTCATCATTGTACATTCTGAGATTTTCATATTGAATTATGAGGGTTTGAAGTTTTGATCTTTTTACCTGTCCATCTCCTTCATAGCTCAGAACGATCTTGCCCCATATTTCTTTTGCAGTTTTATACTGCATAACCTTCACGAATTATGATTGAGATAAACATCCTAATAGAGTATTGACAGACTTTGCGTTAGTTTTAAATTGGTTCTTCTCAGCCGGATCTGTAGGAGTTGCTGATGGAAAAGTGTACCCTGTATCTATGATATCCCAAACTTCTGTACCAAGAGATTGAAGATAGGTTGTAACTCTTACCTTCCAATAGAAAAAGTTGGTCATATCAAAAATTGGTGGCTTGATTGATGCTTTATTCTCATAGTTTCTCATGATGATAGATCTTCCTTCAAGCGATCAAGCTTCTTCTGAAGGACCCACTCTGATACCAATTATTGGAAATAATACTGACAGGGGGGGTGAATCAGTATTATCTGGTCAATTATTTTCTTTTTCAAACCCAAAACGTATATGCTACTTCAGTTAGAGAAAACCGTGTATATATGAAACTACAGATAAGGAAAACCACGTATACCATATAGACTTATAATATAAAATATTCTATAGATGTTGAACATTAATCTGTGCATCGGGATCATATAAACAATAACTAGGAACAGAAAAATAGAGCAGAAGACAATCACACACAAGAACACAAGATATAAGGTGGAAACCCAATGTGGGTGAAAACCACCTGCTGAAATATGTCTCTATCTTTTCAATTAGAAACTTATTTTTACAATGATTCTATACTGGTGCAGTCCTTTACTAGTACGCAGGTTGTTACCTACAAAGATCTACAACCCTCTCTCGTTTTCCAGCTTCTCATGGAAGGGAGCTACAACCCCCTTAGTTCTTGTACTAGTTGAGATACTAGTACCCAGGCTGCTACCCACAGAAGACTACAACCTTCTCTTCCTTCTAGGGACCACATTTCATAAATTTTCAGACTGCATCCACAAATAACATCAATCAAACATCAAGAGTTTTTGCATCAACCAATCACCTTTTCACCAATCAAAACTGAATCAAAATAAACACTTTTCTGACGACTGTACGCAGATTATAATAACAGTAATCACACCTCACTTCTGAACCCAGAAAAATGTAGCAATAAACAAAAGCAGCTAGAACATAAATCAAGAGATGTACGCTACTTCACTATTTAGAAACCTGCGTGCATATGCTTCTGCGACTTTCCCTTACAAGAACAGTGTGTATACGATTCTTCGCTTCACTGAACCTGCGTACAGATCTATAAATTCATTCTTTCAAACATTCAAATATTAGTTAACCCAGATTATCAGATTTATAGATCAAGCGTGTGCCACATATCACAGATCAAAATCTTATAGAGATACCACTATTCTAGCCTTAAGAATTTGACCCATCAATAGAACTTATCCTTCTCCTTGCCCTCAAGTTCCTTCTTCATTCAAATCTAGATCTGCACCATAACCCAATCACAGTATTCCAGATCTCGCACTTTTTCAGATATTCAATAATTCAGAAGATGCCTTGCCAAATGATCTCCTTCCTCTTTTATAGCCTTAGGCCTTTCACAATACCACGGACCAAAAACCATAATAATTCAATACCATGGACCCAAAACTTGGCATCAACACTTATGACGAGATACAATGGCCCAAAACCATACGTTCAAATTACCAAGGACTAAATACCATGAACCAACCATAAGATTTCACATGTGTGTGCGCTTTTCTCTGCATGAAAGTGCGTGAACTTTTCTCTACATGAAAGTGCGCGAACTTTGCTCTGCATGAAAGGAAATTTTCTTTGCATGAAAGTGTGTGAACTTTTCTCTACATGAAAGTGTGTAAACTTTTCTTTTTCTCTGCATGAAAGTGCGTGAACTTTTCTCTGCATGAAAGTGCGTGAACCTTTGGTTCACACCTTTTGTGCGGGAGACCTGTGGAACCAAAAAATAACTTTGCTGCACTATAATTTATCATCTGAGATGAGTGGGTCGCAATCAAGTACAACATATGTATCATAATGCCAACAGGTGGGACTTCATTGAGGAGATGACTAGAGGGATCCATTATGGGAGAGGAGATGGTACTATTGTTCATAACAAAAGTGACGAAAGAATCATATGGAGATTGAATGATTTGGTAAGCTAGATCAACTGGTGAAAGTGGCAATTGTTCTCCATAAGAGTCAATGTTAATGGAGATTAGGATCTAGCCTTCCTAATACTTAGAGAGGGCTCCCTCCTTCTAATTTAACTTTGTTTTAGTTATTTTATTTTAGGGTAGCTATGATTGTACTTGAGTTTTAATTTGGATTCGGTGGTGGAATCACTGATTTAGTTGGATAGAGGGTTGTCTTTTACCATTGGGTTATGGGGTCAAGTGTCAAGACAAACATGACTGGATCAAGTTCTAAAAGTAGTGCCTACAGGGAAAGGTAGCTGAGTAATTTCAGATCTTAAGGGTGGATGGTGAAGTTGATTTCAATCGGATCTGAGCAATTAAGGATTCCTTAGGCCGGATAATGAAGGATGTGAAGTAGACAACTCGGGATGGGATAGAAATTAAGGAATATCATATCCGAATATCAGAAGAAAACATAGAAATTATTAATTGTTCAAGGCAAGTGTACTTAAACAAATTTTGAAATAGATTTCCAGTCAATTCATTCACTTTACATAACATGCAAGTTTGTGAAATACATAAGATGATAATAAATTTGACAAAAGAAAATACTTCACTATAATAGCTCAACACATGAATTCTGTAATGCAATCTCTTTATTACTCAGTCTGGTCTCCTGACTTGAAAAATTGACACAATAACCCTTGGTTTATGATGAATAGAACTCTACAAATGTCTATCTATCCACGCCCAATACTTCAAATTATGAAGTATTTAACAAAAATAGTTTACAAAATATCCCAAAATATCTTGAGAATTAATCTAGCAGAAATAAATATCTTCATGTAAGAAGATATAGATAGATGCTCAACTGTTGCATGTTGTCCCTATTTATTTGGCTTTGTTGTCTTTATGCTCTGATATTTTTTTGTTTACTCTCTGCCTTGATGTTGGTATTCATGACTGACTGTTCTTTTCACTTTTCCCTTTCTGAAATGATAATCTCTACCTGACACTTTTTCATCTGGATGGCTTGTTACTTTTCCTTTAATGTGTTTTTTAACTTTGGCTGTGCATTTTTATATCAAGTCATTGAACTTCTCCCAAATATGTGCATCTGGTAATTTGATATTTACCATTTTCCTGCAAATTTCATCTTCTTCTGTATATGTTCACAAAAAGGTGTTTTGCCTCATGCTGGAGGTAAAACAGGTTCTCAAATGTCTGATATAAAACCTCTCGAGTAGGCATCCCCTTCATAAAGGAAGTATTTGCCTGATGCCTAGCCACCTCTCTGATTCTCTTGTTGTAGTCCTCCTGTGGCATCGATTTTTCATTTATCACCAAGGGATTAGGCAAACCTTTCTGCCTTAGAGCATCAATCTTAACAATGAACCTGTCTATAGCCAGCTGCATGGTTTGACATTTGTCTTATAGGTTTAACATTAAATTTCTCTTGGTCAACACCTTTTTTAATTCTAGTATTGTGCCTATCCTTTCAGGTATGTCCAGCTATTGAAATTCATATTTGTTTTTGGAGTTTTGGAAATGGATGATTCTAGTGGATTCTTCGGGCATATCTCCTAGCTCAGCGTTAACTTTCTGAATGACTTTTATAGGCTCTTTGACTAAGTCATGTTGCTCAAAGATGACGTGAATGGATGGTCAAATATCATTGAGAGAGTCAATGATATTGGCCCATAACTTTTCTTTAGCTTGGCCAAGTGCCTCCTTTAATGTTAGCTCTTTATCCTCTCATTCATCCTACTTGACTTTTGTACTTCTTATTTGTGCATACTCTAGGCAAGCTTATTGTAATTCTATAGACTTTTTATGTATTCCTTAAGTTTGTTTATCTATGTGGTCTGAATGGACATGTCCTTCATTGCTTTGACCAACTTTCTTGGCTTATCACCTCGCTCGTTTTTTGCTCAGGTTGAACCTGTTAGTGATGTAGATGTTGTGGCAATTGATAGTGTTGTAGCTAGTGGAGTTGTAGGAGCCAATGAAGCTACCAAGGTGGATGGTGCTGTAGTAGTGACTATTGGAATTGCAATGGTAGTGGTAGTCTCAAGGTTGGATTGTTTTAGTTGTATTAAGTTGTCGAACTCCTTAACCATCTCTTTCAACTGATCATTCAATAGCAGAATAAGGTCCATCATCTCTTCTTGCTGGGCTTGGCTTTGAAGGACCTCTTTTGCCCATGGATGCTCTCAATGAGGCAATTTTAATTACTTCTTTAAAGACACAATGTCCTCGTTATTCTTCTTAATCAATTTCTCTGTAGCCTCGATATCACTTGGATTAAACCCAAGCTTAATTACGAAGTCTTCCAGTGACTTGATTATGTTTTCCTTGGCTTGTGAGGAGGCATTTTCTAGCTTGCTCTGTGTAGTGATATTATCTAATGAAATTTGAGGTTTGTGTGCAGTCATAACTTTGCTAGTCATGGTGGAATAGATCATCTTTCCTACTTGCATATGGAACTCAATTCAGTCAATGGGGTGAAGATCCCTGGCCAAAACCTCAAAATCTATTTTCCTATAGTTTGCTCATGATCTTGACTACTGGACTGTAGGTTTCATGAATGTCATCTGCATTTTACCTATTTTGATGTCAAAGGCTCCAATTGATCTGCTTTGATTTGCAGGTGTCTGGTTGAAGTATTGAGCATAAGTCCTAGCCTTCAACATTTCATTCCTCAACTTAATTTCTTTGTACCTATATTTAATATCTTTCTCTTTATTCACAGGCCTCGTGGATGAAGAGACTTCAATGTTGAGCTGTTTCTCAATAAGCTGAGTGTTCGATGTTGGGGGATGGTGTGTTTCTCCTAAAGCTATTGAGCCTTTGCTCCTTTCCACCATTGTATCAGTGCCAGTGATTTCTATTGTTCCTCTAACTGATCTCAAATTGTTCATCTTTGGTTTGAATGGCTGAACTAGAACCTTCTTCGCTAGTTCTCTTTGCATTTATTTCTTCATTTGCTGGAGTGTGTAAAAGAGGAGGAATATTCATTGGTTCTCCTAGTTGTGGAACCTGTATCAATCTATTTTTTTACATCAATTAATGTATTCTCTACATCAACTACAATATTTTCCATGTCTATCAATATGTTTTCCAACAATTCTGATTAGTTGGCAAATATTTCTATGTCTAGATTGGAATGATGTATGAAATGACCCAATCTGACCTTGAGCCTTAGCTTATTTATGACTCCATGAGGGTCATACTGCCGCAAAAAACTATTCTTGAATTTCATTTGCTGCAAAATTTTATCTACCTCTCGTCCAGATTCCCTAGTATTGCAAATAGAGGGGCCCAGTTGATTTTTCATTTTGAACTAGGTCTTCCTCCTAGCTGATAGGAAATTTACTTAATTTCCTTCTTATAATGCTGAATGATAATATTAAAATTATGAAGAAAATGTCTACTTTCACTCTTAAGTATAAACATAATATAATTTTTTTATCGATTCTAAATAAAGATAAAGTAATTAAAAATAAAACTATCTTATATTTTTTAGTTTTGTGTTTAAAATATAAATATAATATTATATATATAAATATAATATAATATTTTTAAAAAAGTATTTATACTTCTAAAATATGTTTTCTTATAGAACATAAATAAATTATTTGAATATTTATATTATTAATTTATTGCAATATAAAATATATATAAATCTTAACCAAATATTTTAATAACTAAAAAGATATAATTGAAAGTAAAAAGATTAACTTTAAAAATAATAGGAAGATATGTATAATTCATTTAATTTTTAATAAAAATTTAATACGTAACATTTAAAAATTATTAATTATAATAAAGAAAACAATGTAGGTTATAAATAAAATATTTTAATGTTATTTAAGCAATATTGATTTGTGTTTAAAAATATAATAATAATTAAAAAAATATTTTAGCCTGGACAATATAATCCGTGAATAAAATGTTTCAATGCTCATGTTAAGTAAAATATTCCAATGTCAATTATGTATATATTATATATTGGTAAAAGAGAACAACACATATTATTATATAATGTAACTAAGGAAATAGTTTATTAAGGTTAAAACATTTCAAATAGGTTAATTATTTTATAATTTTGTCAAATTTTAAGCTTTTTGAAAGCAGTAAAAATTAGTTGGAATTCTAAGTTTAAGACATGTAGTCCACAATCTAAGTGTCCATGAAGATTTCAAGGAGCTTAATCTATTTATTTATTAAAATATATAATTTAAACAATGAAAAATGGACAAAAGTGATCAAATGAAAATTTTTTGCTCTTTTCGGGGTTTGCTAGATCCATAACCCCAGGTAGCTAAAATCTATATACAAAATTGGAAACAAACAATATGTAAACTTGGAGAGATAGAATAATTATAGGTACTTACATTGTGAATTTGAAGATGGTGCAATATAATGAAATACAAGAATATGAATTGAGTTTCCAAATATGTAAATTTTATTTGTAGAAATTGCTTTTAACTATGACAAATTTTATTTTCTGAACATTAGTATGTTAATTTTCATAAAAAAATATAATCCATATTATTTTGTTAATGCAATTTTGATTGTATAAATCATGGAATTTTTAACATAAACTTATGTAATTGTAATTTTTTATGTTTATTTCAAATTATGAGAGGCATTATATACTTAAAGTTACCAAGATTTCAATCAATGCTACCTAGAGACATCATACTCTTATTAAACATTCATTTTTGTTTTTGGATTTTACATTTTAATGTCCTCTTCTAGATATTATAATTCTTTTCCAAATGATTAATTCCCCAAAAAATTATTGTGAAATATGCTAGGGGTGTATTTTAATATTTTAACATATGTCAAAAAAATGTATTAAAATAAGTGAAAACTACTTTTAGAATATTTTATACTTAAAATATGAAAAGTAGACTTTATATGGAATTTTGATTGTATCAATGATGCAATTTTTAACATAAACTTTTGTAAAATTGTAATTTTTTATTTTTATTTCAAATTATAAAAGGCATTATATACTTGAAATTACAAAAATTTCAATCAACGCAAGCTAGAGAGGTCATCCTATTATCAAACATTCATTTTTTGCTTTTGGGTTTTACATTTTAATGTCCTTTGCTACATATTATAATTCTTTTCCAAATGATTAATTCCCCAAAAAATTATTGTGGAAATAGATTAGAGGTGTATTTTAATATTTTAACATATGTCAAATGAAAAATGTATTCAAATACGTGAAAATTATTTTTAAAATATTTTATATTTAGAATGTGAAAAGTAAACCTTATATGGAATTTTGATTGTATAAATGATGGGATTTTTAACATAAACTTTTGTAATTGTAATTTTTTATTTTTATTTCAAATTATGAAAGGCATTACATACTTGAAATTACAAAAATTTCAATCAATGCAAGATACAGAGGTCATAATATTATCAAACATTCATTTTTGTTTTTGGATTTTACATTTTAATGTCCTCTAATACATATCATAATTCTTTTCCAAATGATTAATGCCCCAAAAAATTATTGTGGAAATAGACTAGGTGTGTATTTTAATATTTTAACATATGTCAAAAGAAAAATGTATTAAAATAAGTAAAAAATATTTTATATTTAGAATGTGAAAAGTAGACTTTATATGGTTATATAGTTTGATAAATAACTAATTTCTCTAACTCATGCAAAAATAATGTAAAAAGTAAAAATATGTATGTGTTTTTTTCAAAATTTGATGTTTTCACATCCTAAGAACCAAACCACGGGGTAAACAATCTCAAATCTATATGTGAAGAAACAAAGTCTCTGTGCACGTAACATTTTTACTCGAAAAAATTAAAGTAAAATAAAATGTGTCCATCTTAATGATGTGTGTGTTTGTTAAGAGTCTTTGTACTGTTTTCCTAAAAAATGCATGCAAATTTCTTATTGTGGGAGGGGAGTGAAGGATATAGAAATAGAGGATAAGGGGGAGAGGGTAGGTGGGTGGGGATGTGTGTGCGAGAGAGTGGTAGGGGTAGAGGGGGATAGAAACAAATTAGGAGGGGATGGAGTGTGCGAAAAAGTGATACAAGGAGGAAATGAGAGGTACACAGAGATATGGAGAAAGAGAGAGGAGAGGCTATAGAAGAAATGTTGTTGGGGACGCAGTGATGGAGGGGGAGTGATGGAGAGAGAGTGAGGAAGGGAGCGAGAGAGATAAATATAGAGATGGAAGGTGGAGAGAGCGAATAAGAGAGATGAAGCGATGCAATGACAAAGAATGAGAGGTAGATAGATAGTGAGTGATTGCAGAGAGAGGGAAATAGATGGTGTTGGAGACAGTAGGACGAAGAGAGGAAGGGAGAGAAATACAGAGAGGATAGAAAAGACACATAGAAATTATATTAGTTGAAGTAGATAGATGGAGAATGGGGGGAGCTTGATAGAGTGGAGAGAAGGAGAGAGTGTGGAAGAAGAGAGAGACAAAGAGGGAAGAAGTGAGAGTGAGGTTGAGAGAAAGAGTAAGAGAAGGACGAATGGATAGAGTTGAGGGATAAGGAGAAAGAAAGAGATAGAGACAAATAGACAAAAAGTGAAAGAACTAGGGTGGGAAAGAGAAAAGGGGACATGGAGAGAGATAATACTAGAGACAATGTATCCTTCTCCTTGCACTCAGGTTCCTTCTTATTCAGATCTAGATCTGCACCATAACCCAATCACAGTATTCCAGATCTAGCACGTTTTCGGATATTCAATAATTCAGAAGATGCCTTGCCAAATGATCTCCTTCCTCTTTTATAGCCTTAGGCCTTTCACAATACCACGGGCCAAAAACCATAACAATTCCATACCATGGACCCAATACTTGGCATCAACACTTATGACGAGATATCATGGCCCAAAACCATAGGTTCAAATTACCAAGGACTAAATACCATGAACCAACCATAATATTTCCCATGTGTGTGCGCTTTTCTCTGCATGAAAGTGTGTGAACTTTTCTCTGCATGAAAGTGCGCGAACTTTGCTCTGCATGAAAGGAAATTTTCTTTGCATGAAAGTGTGTGAATTTTTCTCTGCATGAAAGTGTGTAAACTTTTCTTTTTCTCTGCATGAAAGTGCGTGAACTTTTCTCTGCATGAAAGGAACTTTTCTCTGCATGAAAGTGCGTGAACCTTTGGTTCACACCTTTTGTGCGGGAGACCTGTGGAACCAGAAAATAACTTTGCTACACTATAATTTATCATCTGAGATGAGTGGGTTGCAATCAAGTACAACATATGTATCATAATGCCAACAGGTGGGACTTCATTGAGGAGATGACTAGAGGGATCCATTATGGGAGAGGAGATGGTACTATTGTTCATAACAAAAGTGACGGAAGAATCATATGGAGATTGAATGATTTGGTAAGCTAGATCAACTGGTGAAAGTGGCAATTGTTCTCCATAAGAGTCAATGTTAATGGAGATTAGGATCTAGCCTTCCTAATACTTAGAGAGGGCTCTCTCCTTCTAATTTAACTTTGTTTTAGTTATTTTATTTTAGGCTAGTTATGATTGTACTTGAGTTTTAATTTGGATTCGGTGGTGGAATCACTGATTTAGATGGATAGAGGGATGGCTTTTACCATTGGGCTATGGGGTCAAGTGTCAAGACAAACATGACTGGATCAAGTTCTAAAAGTAGTGCCTACTGGGAAAGGTAGCTGAGTAATTTCAGATCTTAAGGCTGGATGGTGAAGTTGATTTCAATCGGATCTGAGCAATTAAGGATTCCTTAGGCCGGATAATGAAGGAAGTGAAGTAGACAAATCGGGATGGGAGAAAAATTAAGGAATATCATATCCGAATCTCAGAAGAAAACATAGAAATTATTAATTGTTCAAGGCAAGTGTACTTAAACAAATTTTGAAATAGATTTCCAGTCAATTCATTCACTTTACATAACATGCAAGTTTGTGAAATACATAAGATGATAATAAATTTGACAAAAGAAAATACTTCACTATAATAGCTCAACACATGAATCCTGTAATGCAATCTCTTTATTACTCAGTCTGGTCTCCTGACTTGAAAAATTGGCACAATAATCCTTGGTTTCTGATGAATAGAACTCTACAAATGTCTAGCTATCCATGCCCAATACTTCAAATTATGAAGTATTTAACAAAAATAGTTTACAAAATATCCCAAAATATCTTGAGAATTAATCTAGCAGAAATAAATATCTTCATGTAAGAAGATAGAGATAGATGCTCAACTGTTGTATGTTGTCACTATTTATTTGGCTTTGTTGTCTTTATGCTCTGATATTTTTTTGTTTACTCTCTGCCTTGATGTTGGTATTCACACTGACTGTTCTTTTCACTTTTCCCTTTCTGAAATGATACTCTCTACCTGATACTTTTTCATCTGGATGGCTTGTTACTTTTCCTTTAATGTGTTTTTTAAATTTGGCTGTGCATTATTATATCAAGTCATTTAACTTCTCCCAAATATGTGCATCTGGTAATTTGATATTTACCATTTTCCTACAAATTTCATCTGCTTCTGTATATGTTCACAAAAAGGTGTTTTGCCTCGTGCCGGAGGTAAAACAGGTTCTCAAATGTCTGATATAAAACCTCTCCATTAGGCATCCCCTACATAAAGGAAGTATTTACCTGATGCCTAGCCACCTCTCTGATTCTCCTGTTGTAGTCCTCCTGTGGCATCGATTTGTCATTTATCACCAAGGGATTAGGCAAACCTTTCTGCCTTAGAGCATCAATCTTAACAATAAACCTGTCTATAGCCAGCTGCATGGTTTGACATTTGTCTTATAGGTTTAACATTAAATTTCTCTTGGTCAGCACCTTTTTTACTTCTAGTATTGTGCCTGTCCTTTCAGGTATGTCCAGCTATTGAAATTCATATTTTTTTTTTGAGTTTACGAAATGGATAATTCTAGTGGATTCTTCGGGCATATCTCCTAGCTCAGTGTTAACTTTCTGAATGACTTTTGTAGCCTCTTTGACTAAGTCATGTTGCTCAAAGATGACTTGAATGGATGGTCAAATATCATTGAGAGAGTCAATGATATTGGCCCATAACTGTTCTTTAGCTTGGCCAAGTGGCTCCTTTAATGTTAGCTCTTTATCTAAGCTCTTTATCCTATCATTCATCCTACTTGACTTTTGTACTTCTTCTTTGTGCATAATCTGGGCAAGCTTATTGTAATTCTATAGACTTGTTATAAATTCCTTAAGTTTGTTTATCTATGTGGTCTGAATGGACATGTCCTTCATTGCTTTGACCAACTTTCTTGGCTTATCACCTGGCTGGTTTTTTGCTCAGGTTGAACCTGTTAGTGATGTAGATGTTGTGGCAGTTGATAGTGTTGTAGCTAGTGGAGTTGTAGGAGCCAATGAAGCTACCAAGGTGGATGGTACTGTAGTAGTGACTATTGGAACTGCAGTGGTAGTGGTAGTCTCAAGGTTGGCTTGTTTTAGTTGTATTAAGTTGTCGAACTCCTTAACCATCTCTTTCAACTGATCATTCAATAGCAAAATAAGGTCCATCATCTCTTCTTGCTGGGCTTGGCTTTGAAGGACCTCTTTTGCCTATCGATGCTCTCAATGAGACAATTTTAATTGCTTCTTTAAAGACGCAATGTCCTCATTCTTCTTCTTAATCAGTTTCTTTGTAGCCTTGATATCACTGGGATTAAACCCAAGCTTAATTACCAAGTCTTCCAGTGACTTGATTCTGTTTTCCTTGGCTTGTGAGGAGGCATTTTCTAGCTTGCTCTATGTAGTGATATTATCTAATGAAATTTGAGGTTTGTGTGCAGTCATAACTTTGCTAGTCATGGTGGAATAGATCGTCTTTCCTACCTGCTTATAGAACTCAATTCAGTCAATGGGGTGAAGATCCTTGGCCAAAACATCAAAATCTATTTTCCTATAGTTTGCTCATGATCTTGACTACTGGACTGTAGGTTTCATGAATGTCATCTACATTTTACCTATTTTGATGTCAAAGGTTGACATTGATCTGCTTTGATTTGCAGGTGTCTGGTTGAAGTATTGAGTATAAGTCTTAGCCTTCAACATTTCATTCCTAAACTTAATTTCTTTGTACCTATCTTTAATATCTTTCTCTTTATTCACAGGCCTGGTGGATGAAGAGACTTCAATGTTGAGTTGTTTCTCAATAAGCTGAGTGTTCGATGTTGAGGGATGGTGTGTTTCTCCTAAAGATGTTGAGCCTTTGCTCCTTTCCACCATTGTATCAGTGCCAGTGATTTCTATTGTTCCTCTAACTGATCTCAAATTGTTCATCTTTGGTTTGAATGGCTGAACTAGAACCTTCTTCGCTAGTTCTCTTTGCATTTATTTCTTCATTTGCTGGAGTTTGTAAAAGAGGAGGAATATTCATTGGTTCTCCTAGTTGTGGAACCTGCAGGAAGGAGCCTATATCAATCTATTTTTTTGCATCAATTAATGTATTCTCTACATCAACTACAATATTTTCCATGTCTATCAATATGTTTTCCAACCATTCTGATTAGTTGGCAAATATTTCTATGTCTAGATTCGAATGATGTATGAAAGGACCCAATCTGACCTTGAGCCTTAGCTTATTTATGACTCCATGAGGGTCATACTGCCGCAAAAAACTATTCTTGAATTTCATTTGCTGCAAAATTTTATCTGCCTCTCATCCAGCTTCCCTAGTATTGCAAATAAAGGGGCCCAATTGATTTTTCATTTTGAGCTAGGTCTTCCTCCTAGCTGATAGGAAATTTACTTAATTTCCTTCTTATAATGCTGAATGATAATATTAAAATTATGAAGAAAAGGTCTACTTTCACTCTTACGTATAAACATAATATAATTTTTTTATCGATTCTAAATAAAGATAAAGTAATTAAAAATAAAACTATCTTA
>APFE031357027.1:0-20556 GCA_000404065.3 Pinus taeda | reverse complement strand
ATATATATATATATATATCACATGATCATTATATCTTAACTTCTCATGGATTAATTTCTATCATATAGTAATACATGATTATTACGTATTATACTTTAAGCATAACAAGCTATTATATTACATTCCCCCACCCATTGACCTAACACCTTCCCTAATGCTCTTTTTCCTCCCCACAATAAGACCATGTTTCCATGTCTTTGTTCATCAGTGGCATTTGAAATGATATCCTCTTCATTATAATTAGCCTTGATGGATATATTTGTATTATAGTGTTCCAAAATTCGTTTCATAACCTAAAGATGCTCCCAAGGCGTTATATTTTTAGCATATTTATACAACAATCATCAAGGTAAACATGTGTGTCATATCCATTTACATGCATAAATTATTCCTTCCATATGAATTTCAAATTCATGATTGAAGAGTATACACACAGACACACATAGACACACATAGACACACACAAAATATAGCTATACAATTCAACAAAGTACTTATCCTTATGCAAATGTGCCTACTCATGGTTACCATGGGTGATATTAAAATTACTATCTTCTCTAACATGCTCTAGCATACATAATTCTGTATTGATCCTAGCCAACACATACCATGAGTCTCTCGTAATAGATTCATTCAAGTCACATCTTCCTTTCCACACTTAGCCTTCAAGATATAAGCATCATCTTCTCTACTAAATAGCCCCTTAAGAGTTCCATAATACTAAGGATTTTATGCATGAGAATAATATAAACCTAAAGTGTCTTACTACTAAGGCATCTCACTAGCAACCTCTAGATAAAAATGGATTAAGGAAGTCAAGGCACATCATAAGGTTCTAGTGCCATCATAGTTTCATCCTCCCTAATGCTTTATAGCTCCAACATCCATCATATGTCCTTATCAGAAAACTCCATTATTTCATCTATATCATACAAAGACAATTACCAAGGAACGCCATCATAAATATTTGAACCATAAACTTTAAATTTGTTTGGTATGAAAACAATATTTCACAACTCTATGATCCTTCTCATGATGTATATCACTTACATTTTGTATTAACTAGTCTTTGCCAAGGACTTACAATCATTGCCATATGTCAAAAAAAACTTTTAGTGAACCAAACAAATTGTGAGTATTCATGCATATAATCTTTTCAGTGAAAGGTTTACAAAAACCAATGAATTAATCTCAAAATTATAACATCCCAATAATTCAATTATTTTTACATATTAATGTATTAAATGCAATGAAATATCATTCCCTATATATGCATTATCAATATGATAAACTATTATACAATGCAATCAAACATATGTGCCAATATTCATGGATGCACAGTTATAACATGCACACTTACATAATGTACCTAGCTACATTTACTAAATGAATCCTTCTATTGATTCAAGAACACCATAATTCCAACTCATGATTTACCTTGAGAAGTTGGAGGGTTAAACAAACACGTTGACATTTCACCCATCTACCTCCCCAACACTTGTTTACTCATCTAATCAGTTTTGTCTTCAACCACAATACAATACCATAAATATAAAATTTATCTACTAAATAGTACCTTAAACAAACTATAAGTATTTTCCTCTTTTGCATAATAATACCTCGAGAAACCTTCTCCTATTATGGTATTCTTAGTGTTGTCGAAATGTTATAGTCTAATATGCTACTACAAGTAGGGAGATCTTTATATACTTATTTAGTGTTGTAGCCTTCCCAAAGACACGAACACATGGTTATTTCTCATGCCATTTGTTTCATATGATTACACATACTCATGTTGGGAAAAATACTGGGGAGGAGGGGGGAGGGGAGGATGGGAATCAATATTTTATAACTCACTTAAACTTTTCTTTTCTTATCCAAATTTTTGTATGCAACTATAATGAAGCAAATATGTGTGTGTACGCGGTTGTTATGCAGACAACTAGCGTATATCCAGTTTTAATTAATCCATCATCTGTTTAACTTGAACCAACATATCAGTACTTCATTAGACATTAATTAAATAGTACCCATGTGCAGTAATCACAAATTAAAACGTAACACATTAGCAACACATCAACACACATAAACACTAGGATTTTTAGGTGGAAACCCAACGTGGGAAAAAAACACCACTGATGTCGTCTCTATATTTATCTTTTATTATAACGAAAACATATTACAATTTTGTATTGATGCAGACTCATACCAGAACACAGGCACTCACTTGCAGAAGGCTACAACGTTCTCTCATTCTTTAGTACCCATTGGAAGGGAACTCCAAATCCCTGATCTCGTTTACCAACACCCAACGGAAGGGAGCTCCAACCCTTGAAACTGAAAAAGAATCCAAACTAAATCAGTATGATGCATATGTCACCAGAGTCTCTGACTGCTACTAGCTATAGCACTATCTACTGAAAATTTTGCGCTACTATTGAATCTACACTATTGTCAACTCTTCTCTGCGCTCCCCGTATTTGACTGCTACTAGCCTCTGCCTCTATCACTTTGACATATGACTGCATCAATTGCCACTGATCCATCTTGCTAATGTGTATTGTGGGCTCCTGTAGCAAGGTAATGATCCATGAGACAAAAAACACCTCAATGGACCCTGCCAAATTTCTACACTCTTGGAACTATTACTTCACATCACCCACCTCACATCAGAAGGTATGGGTGCATGTGCTCCCTTTGCCCACATGGCTTGAAACTTTTCCCTCTTGGAGGTCTCTGCTTGAGTGGATGTCTCCACTCAGTCTCCTCTCTACTTCTCGAATTTTGGCTGCTCCGCAACTTGTTGAGGCTTCTTTCAAGGTTGCTTCTAATGCTACATGTTGATAGGTAATTCATGCTCCCTCTTAACCACCAAGTCTCTAACCTTTTCCTTGCTCCTCAAGGCTTTGCATGCATCTTCAACCTCAAGAGAATACAGGTTCTTGACTCGCACACCGATCTGTTTCATCTGTCCCGTGCCGATGTGTCTAAGGAAAACCTTCTCTTTGATAAATGTCACATCGTATGGGCAATCTGGAAACTTAGATTCACGCTGTAATTGTCCCCCTGTCAAAAAATTTTCTGAAAAAATAAAAAATAATAAGAATAATAATTTAAATTAGCAATATCTCCCTCATCGAAACTTTGATTCCATCGATTTTTGTTTTTGAATTTGGGTATTTTTTCTCAAGGAATCCATATCTGCTATTTGTTTTTGAAAAATTTTCACAAAAAAATTTAGCTGTGCTCTGCAAACTCGCCACCCGAAAATATTCCTGCTTTGATACCATGCAGATATTTACTATATATTCAACATCTTATGTGATATGCTAAAACAGAAGATAATAATCTACTCTACTCTTCAATGGAAACCAAAATGGACCGATGAAAATAATAAGCAAAAAAGGAAGAATATCAAGCGCACATAACACAATATTTCTTTGGGGAAAGAAACTACTAAAATCTCAACTATGTATATTGCATTTTCAGAAGAAAAAGCATAATATATTCATATAAAAAAAGGATTACATAATGCAAATGCAAGAAGCATACGCAGAAACGTGGACCGAGCCACATACAAATCTGCATAAACAGATCCCAAATATAGCCCCGAAAGGCCAATATTGTCCCAGAAAACAAGGCAAACCCAACTATAAGGTGCAGAAATGGCACCAAAGCACCAAGCAGACAAGCATCGGAAGACAGCGCAAGATCTGACCTTCCAATACAAAAGGAGAGGCACAAAATGAGGAAGAGAGCAACAAAAGAAGCCACTCCTTCCCTGCCCCCTCAAATTCTCCACTTGAAGACGAGAAACAGAGGAAGAACACTGCCTCAATCATCCGCATTTGCCTGCAGAAAAGACCAACGGAAATATCCATAGAAGCGGCACCAAACAGAGTAAAGCACCGCTGTTCCCTCAACGCTCCAAAGGATATTCCGCGGCCAGAACAAACCTAACTACCGCCGAGAAGGAGAAGACCCACCGGAGCAGAGGCGACACCTGGGGGCAGAGGCGGCAAGGGAACCCACCTCGCCCCCGCTCAGAGAAAACTAAAAGACCAGAAGATGAAACAAGCCAGCAGGACAAAACCCCCTCTGCTAGCCTCTCGCCGCCTGACTCAGGAGAGCCCGCTCCTCACACCGATCGCCGCTCGCCTTTGGAGAAACCTCGCAGATTCGTTGGAGAAACCCACGTAGTTCCCCTCTCGCCTCTGGAGATGCCCCGCTGCCTGAGGAGAACCCTTGCTGATCGTCGCTCTGGAGAAGCCCTCGCTGCCTGTGGAGAAAAACCCTGCTGCTATCCGCTGTCGCAACCTCTGACCGCTATGCTGTCTGCTGCCCCCTGTACTCAATGACTACTTTGCTCTTGCTCTCACCGCTCCTGCTCCTGCCGGTTCCCCTACTCCTGCTCCTCTCGGTTCTCTCGCTCCTGCTCCTGCTCCCTCTCTCTCCTGCTCCTGCTCCCTCTCGCTCACCTCTTCTGTGCACAAACCCTCCCGTTCCCTCTCTTTCCTTCGTTCACCGCTCCTGCTCCTGCCAGCTCCACTGCTCCTGCTCCTGCTCCTCCCGGTTCTCCTGCTCGCCGCTCCTGCGCTCACCGCTCGCTCTCTTTCATGCGTTCACCGCTCCTGCTCCTGTCGGCTCCCCTGCTCCTGCTCCTCCCGGTTCTCCTGCTCGCCGCTCCTGCTCCCTCTCGCTCCTACTCCTGCTCCCTCTCGCTTACCTGCTCCTGCCGGTTCCCCTGCTCCTGCTCCTCCCAGGTTCTCCCGCTCCTGCTCCTGTTCCCTCTCGCTCACCTCTCCTGCGCACAAACGCTCCCACTCACTCTTTGCTACGTTCAAACCCTCTCGCTCTTGCTCCTTTTCCGCAATTGAAAAAGGCCACAGAGCAAGATCATCTATCTATATTGCATTAACTAGAAGACCTGAGAAGAAAATACAATGTTTGTTCAAACCGAACAATTCCTGCATAAGTACAATCTATCTCTCTACTTCATAAGACAGCTCAAGCCAATACTTAGCCAATTCTTATGCCTACCAAGCCCCTACTTCCTTGGGCAATTCTTGAGAGAATTAGCCCATATTTAATTGGGAAAATCCCTCACCACAACTATGTAATCAATCACATGCCTTCTATTGATTGTATGCACCATCTGTACAACTCGGAAAATTATACAACTAATATTATATTGTCCCTAAACTCTAATATCAGTTGGGTTTTCCTTTGAACTGACATGGGTGAGTTATTTATGAGTGAATATTCAGTTAACTGGTGGAGCAGTGAAACTGCACTAATGTTGCTCCCCACTACTAGACCTCCTACTAGTTTCTCCAACTATTTGAACTAGTTTAACTGACTATAACTCAGTTAGATTGAGTTAATTAATTACAACTGAAAAGAACTCAAAATGTACCCCTAAAATTTAGGAATCTCTCTACATGACTCTAGATAGACTTCAAAATCGAATTTATGGAGCAAACTAAGTCAACTTAACTTAGTTAACTGCTACAAGCTGTTATGAGAATACAATCACAATTTAATTCCCAATTTATAATTCAATGACAAATTAAATTAGAATTTCTAGATGTTATTTTTAACATTTCTTGTTGTTATTTTCAACACTAAAGAAGATAAGAAGTTCTTTGGGATTTCCCATAGAGAGGGGTTTTTCCCTGGCCGAGTGCCTACATATTTTATTTATGTTAATTTTTTTGGCATTTATTTGATGATAATAACACTAACATAATCAACATAAGAAAAATATAATATCACAGGTAAATGTCAAATAAGTAAAATCAAGAATAAATTGCCCTAATGCTGCCCTATTAGATTTCTCAACATGGTATTAGAGCTAAGGTAAATAAGCATTGGCAGTTGGAAGATCCCTATTGGTTGGAAAAACAAGAGTCTCAGATATAGGTCTCAATATCAAGCTACCTAGAAGGAGGACCGAATTAAATAATCTTATTCCTGAACTTCTTTATAAGACAAAATCTTAGTAGTTAGGCCACAAACCTAAGTTAGAAAAACAAAGAAGCTGCAAAGCATCAATTAAGGATTCAAGAAGGACAAACTATGAGCATTAACCAAGCTGAGATCCCTAAAATATAGAGCAAAGGTATGTGTATAGAGTTAGGATCTTAATTTTCCACAAATCCAAATTATAAGGTTCTGAGCATAATCTAGAAGGGTGATTGAATCACAAATTGGAATATCTTTTATAACCGTTCACTTGTTGAAAGGTTTAAGGACTGAATTTTATAAAGGAATTCTTAAGCTCACTGGAAGGCTTGATTAGAAGATACAATCATCACAAGGACTACAAATATAGATATGTGTACATTTAGGGAAGGGTATAGCTCCATAAACCAACGAATGGAGTATCTGAGGTCTAAAGAGACCTGTGCATACATAAATATGGAAGTCAGAAGCCAATATTTGTTGTCCAAGGCATTTTTAGGCCTATCTTAAGCCATCTCCTATAAAAATTCATAACCTATTGTTGAAGAAAGGAGGACCTTAAGGAAGGAAGCAACCTATAACAGTCAAAATAGTTGACTTAGCACCTTGAAATTTTTTTACTATAGTAAAGAGAAACCATCACACAAGGACTACAAATATAGATATGTGTACATTTAGGGAAGGGTATAGATCCATAAACCAACGAATGGAGTATCTGAGGTCTAAAGAGACCTGTGCATACATAAATATGGAAGTTAGAAGCCAATATTTGTTGTCCAAGGCATTTTTAGGCCTATCTTAAGCCATCTCCTATAAAAATTCATAACCTATTGTTGAAGAAAGGAGGACCTTAAGGAAGGAAGCAACCTATAACAATCAAAATAGTTGACTTAGCACCTTGAAAATCTTTTACTATAGTAAAGAGAAACCATCTAGTATTGAGACCAACTTGGAGTTATCTTATGAATCAAGTAATTATTGCCATTACTCTTTATGTTTTAGTCATCTAGCAATATGTTTTTAGTTTTCTAGAAAAAATAACAAGCTCTATGAAATATCAACCCTTCATCATGAAAGACAAAGGTATGTAATATTGAGGTATGTATAGAAAATTCATTTGTTAAGAGTCTATCATGAAATGTTAGGGTTAGTTTCTTGTATGATTATAGGGTTGTCAAGTCGTCATTGTGTTGAAACTTGAATATTTTTAATAACTAGGGTTTGAAAACCCTATATAGGTGATATGAATGTCTCGCCCTCATTCACGTGTCCCCTCTTAGAAAACCTATCTTATAATGTCTAGGGTATATGACAATCCTTGACAATAATGAAATTGAATGATGTCTAGGTTTTGTAACTCAAGTCCCTAGGAATTCATTCTCTAAAAGGTAATGGAAACCCTAGATAATCATCATGCTATTGTACTCGTATATTTTGGTTGTGCATGTCAATAAATATTGCAGGTATATATTAAGAATGGTGACTTGGTAAATCGAAGTTGACTCTTATGGAGAAGGATCACAAATATTGTGTCATGATTCAGAGGGAGTCCTTCAATAAGGAAACCCTAAAAGGTTTATAAAAGTAGTACCTCAAGGTAAGTTTAAGAACACAAGATTCGTAGCTAATCTTCTTCATTAAAAGTTATGATCATTTTTGAAATTTTCTTTGTATTACTAACTCTCTCATCTCTAGGGTTTTGAATCACAAAGATTCTTATTTAGGGTGTTTAATCTTTAGAAGTAAGACCAATACATGATAATATGAGAGTAGTCTTATAGCATAAGTGAAATCTTGTAGTGTGAAAGTGTAGTCCTGAAGCGAAGTATAATATAGTCTAGTAGATCGAGTTATGTAGCTTATGTGAGAGTAGACTATTACTGTGTTGAATATATTGAATGTCATTATATAGGGATCAAATGTCATTGTGGAATCAAGAGTGCAATAACATTTAGATACCGATAATATATGATCTTGAGGTAGAGCATCAAAATCAAGAGCATATAGTTATTATGAGAGAGGGGTTGTTACAGAGCAGTGAAATTATAATATTCAGCGAGAATTTAGTAACGAGAGGCGTGTAACCAATGCGAAGGCATACACTAACTCTATGTGGTAGAGAGAATATAGATCTGTAATTAATGCATAGTGAAAACATGTGACTAAGGCAGAATGAGAGAATTTAACTGCGGCAGAGCAAGAGGAGACTTGTCATAGAACATACCATAAAACTTTGCGAAACCCAAAATTGACACCCAAAATATCAGAGCCATAACATCCATCGAACTTCCTTTTGGAGATCACCCCAAAGGGGTATTTACACTTATTTTCGAATGCGAAAAAGTGCCGCTTGGAGGCAAGCTAACATGAGGCCGACTTAGGCCTCTTGGTGGCAAGACGACACGAGGCCGACTTAGGCAAATTTCAAATTTTCAAGTTAATAATTTTCCCTCCAATTTGAAGTCGAATTGAGGATTAAAATAAAATTCCTTTTATTTAATTACTTGAAGTTGGTTGAAGTTTAATCAAATTTTGTGTTAGAGAATTTCTTCCTAGCTTCCAAAAATTAACACATTCCAAGGGATGTGTTTTTCATAATCTAGCTGTTGTTTGTGGTTTATTTGTTTGACTATTCTCATAGAGGATGAATGGAAAGGAATAGAGCTACGAGAATTCATTAGCACAATATGCACTAGAGGATATCCCCATGGCAGTTTTAGCTAGCAAAAAATACTCATTAGGTCTATATTGGTTACCTTTATGTGGGAGTAGGATTTTTTAAAATCAATTTGTATCTTAAATGGTATAAATATGGGCAAATCTTAATAATGCTTAATATGCGAACTATTAAATTTTTGGCTGTATTTTTTAAAAATATTCAAATTTTTAAGGATTATATATATATATATATATGACAAATTTTGATGATTTTTTAAAGTAAAATAATTGTCCTATCATATTCTAGCAAATTGTCATTGGAAAAAAATGTAAATTGGCTTATCATTTTTTGGAAAAAATAGAAAATTAGCTCCATGGTGAAATTTAACCCCTTAAATATTCATTTCTTGGGAAATGACTTGATTGCAAGTAATTAGGGATCTTCATTTCAAGGACGAAAGTAGGATTTATTTGAATTTATCCTTTTTGTTCTATTTGAATAACTAGCCAATCATATATGACCAAGATGATGCACATATCAACATAAATCAGAGTCATTCTTGGTGGATGAATGGAAAGAACATAAATAAGAAAATTAGTTGACACAATAGGTTATAGTATTAATCTCTATGATAGTGTAGCTAGCATGCATATTTGTACCTTTAATTATATTGGGGCTTAATGGAGAGAGCTTTGATATAATAGTTAGGAATGTTCACTTGTAAATTTTTAAATCAATTGAACTATTACTTTTCTTTGGTTGTTCCTAATTAGCTCAACTTATCTTTGATCTAGTCAATTTAGCAAATGAAGGTTCTGATATTTCTAATTTCATGTATCTACAAAATGATTTACTTCATTTTTTTTATGTTTCCACTTGTAGAGTGGGGTTTCGACATTCCATCTTCAAAAAAATTCCCTCATTTTTCTTATTTGATTTATGAATGTATTTATGCAAATGTGAATGATTTCTATCTTGTGTTGTTTTATCATAGTTTGAATTTGATGATCCACATTAGATTAAGTTAGAGAATTGTATTTATTGTAGACTACTCGTACTACTACCAGCCATCACAACGCTCCGAGCCCTAACCACAAATAGCATATAACGTACCAAAGCTCAAAGTTTCTTGCATATTCACTCATTTCGAAGTCAGTTAAGGTAGGAACGAGCTTGGGAATCTATCGAGATAATCGAACCCTACTCTATCATTCCTACAGAAAGTGCATGCGGTTATAGAAACCAGCTACAACAAGTGGAATAAGCTACATGAAGCACAAAAGTTCTACAGGAAGCCTCTAAGGGTGCAAGAATGGTGCCTATGGTCGATTTGGTCTTTGATTATCATTATACCAGACCTTATAGTGAAAAGTAAGTTGCCCTTCTCTTCCTTCTGTCCATAATTCACATGTTAGTGCACCTTGAACTCTATTAGTAATTGAAATCATCTTGTGGATTAAAAAGTGTTTTGTGGCTATAAAATACAAAAGAGATACATAATTGTCATCAACAAGAGGTTCCAGCCCTTTGTTCCCTTTGAATTCATATTGGAGCCATCATAGGAAGAAACCATCCTAAATCTAGTTGAAAACAAAGAAGAAGATCAAAGGGGGATTCAATAGGAGAGAGCCTACAAATACTAAGAGAATTCACCTTCATCCCCCTGTAGTAGACATTTTTAAGAGGCATCAATGGTTAGGTTTCTTTGAGCTACTAAAAGGATATGATGATGATATCACTTATGAGTTTTCCATGGCCCTAAATGCTCAGGAAAGAGAAAATGCTACTACTGTGGTGAGGGAATTATCCATTACCATCACCCTTGAGATGATTAGAAGGGTGGAAACACTTCCCCTAGGGGTCCAATGGAGAAAAGAATACAAGTCTAACATTGCCCTTGCTAAGAAGAATTTCTTCATTGATGATGAGAAACCAATTCAAGATAAAAGTGGAGTCAGAAAGGAGAGCCTCCCCTATCCATGGAATGAGGTGGCCTACCACATCCTTAAGGTAATTTCTTCTGAAGGAAGACTGAGTGTAGTCTATGGCGACCGGTTCATACTGCTCCATGAACTAACAATCTGAACCAGATTTCCGATAGCCAAAAGACTCAGTGTGCCTTATTTCGTCCCATAATCCATCATGGACATGAGCCAGACGGTGAAAGAGGGAAAGGAACAACACTTAGTACACCATGGCCTAATCAAAATAATAGTGGAATATTCTTTGAATGACTTGAGAGTTTCTCTCGTTTGGTTCACATTTAGAGATATGGATATAGAATCCTTCCTTGACACTCATGTCCTTGCACTTGGTGAGACCCCAACCTCTAGTGTTGAAGGAGAAGAAGTAAAGGCAGAATAGGAATGAGAAGAAGAATCAGGAGAGGAAGAAGCATAAGAGAAAGGAGAAGAAGAAGCAGGAGAGGAAGAGGCTAAAGTAGAAGAGGAAGAAGAGGCAGAGGTAGAGAAAATAGAGGAAGAATCACAGAAAAAGGAAGAGGTGGAGGAAGAACAAAAGGAAGAAGAAGAGGAGGAGCAACAAGAAGAAACAAGCCCTAATAAAACCTATGCACCTGGAGAAGAAAAGATATCCCCATAGCATCAATGTTTGCCTCCTGGACCCACTGAAAAGGAGGTAGTTGCTACCTTGGCTGCCTTGAGCACAACAATCAAATCTAAGAAGAAAAGGTAGAGGAAAACTCTTCTCTAATTCAAAACAAGGAAAAGCACTAGGATTAAACAGGGAAAGCCTCATAATCCCACAAGGACCCTTATTCTGATTGAAGAACCATCAAGTAAAAGAGAGGAGCTAGAACATATTGAAAGGAAGGTTGAGAAAGCCACATATCCTGGAGCCATCTCAAAGACTCCCATAACCTATGTAAGAAATCATGTCACCAGGTCAACCTCCTCTAGGAAGCCCAAGGCACCCATCACACTCCAACAAAAAGGAAAAGGCTTGCTGCAAGGAACACAAAGCCTGCTATAGTAAAAACAGACTGTGCTACAGGGAGAGGAGAAAATGTTACAGGAAGATCATAAGGGGTAGAAATAAGGCAAATAGGCAACAAATCAGTTACAGGAGGGGGGAACTTCTCTAAGAACATTTGAGAGATATTTTCCAAAGCTGCAGGAGCCTAGTTCATAACCCAATTTGAGCTCTTATTACAAGTTCATTGAAGGAGGCAGAGTGATCCCGCAAGAATTTTTAGTTTGTCTCTTCTTTGGACTTGAAGAAAAGAGAGGAAGGCCACATAGGTGGATGCAGATTGCCAAAGATAAGAAAGTGGAAGATGTGGGACTTATGGAAAAATATCCTAGAAATGGGTAAGGAGTTGAGTGAGTTAATGGATAGAGAGTACACAATGAGAACACAATTGCAGGAAGAAAAAAATGGTTGAGGAAGAAATTACAAGAGAAGGAGTCCCAATTGGCCAAAATGGAAAGCCTCTCCATGGAGGCACTTCAATGTAGATTGCCATCCAAATCCTATTCACTTTTCCTAAAAGACCAATGGATGCAGTTCTATATCAAGACATTAGAAAAACACGGGTCCATGCCATTCCAGGACTACAAGTAGTTCATTGAGTTGTGTGACAAGAGTGGCATTGAAGACAAAACCAAATTAGTTGAATTCTACCTACACAACCTCACCTTAACTGATATGAATGTTTGGTATCCAATGCAAAGTTGGGAGTCTTTCAGCTGATGGCTCTTGTATCTTGGATGAGGCATGAGGAGGCCATGGATGAGGAGGTGAAGAGAGCTTTGGTAAAAGAACACAATGAACCCCTCTACATCAAGGAAGAGAAGAAAAGTTTAGTGGTTGTAATTAGTAATCACAACATCATTTCCAATGATTCTAAGTTGGAACCTGGATACCTTGCCACCCAAGAACAAGTCATCTCTCACTTTGAGGATACTGTTGGGATGTTGGGGACAGAGAGCCAACAAGCAAGTTAGAGACGATGTAATAACCTTCCACATAGCTCTATATCAGGGAGTATCACTCTCTTGAGAGATTGAAAAATGCCTTGGATAGAACACTGTTGTACAAGAGGGACATGAAAAGATTGAAGATCAACTAGATTGGACTTAAGCTCAGTCCACCTTTGTTGTTGGGTTTCCGGGAAGGAATGAAGGAAGAAGAGGACAAGAAGTAATGGGAAGATATAGAGAAAAATGTAGGCTTCTATCATCAGGAAGAGACACCATCTATAGAATCTTGGGATGTCAGAAAGACCACGAGGGCCATGAAGGCCATGGACATAGATGAATAGGTTTCTCAGAGGATGAGAAATAATTTTAGTAGGGGGTGATGATGAGGCTCATGAATAGGTTTACTACATGGGTCATAATTCCATCCTCCAACTTATTAAATTAATGTTTTCTCACATTTATCTACAAATTTTGTTATATTATGCTTAGTGTGAGGAGTAAAGATGTGTTACTATGTCATGTGGCCTAATGTGTGTTACATGCAGGAATTGGAGCAATTTTGAGTTGATTTGAGTGCAGGAACTCAGAGTAGACAAGAAAGAGAGATTCTAGGAGGTGGTTTCCCTCCTTAACTCCTCTAATCTGTCGAAGATCCCCCACTCTATCTCATCATCTTAGTGTCATTCGTAGCCATGCAGGATCAGTTCATTGGCAATCGAGCTAGTGCAAGTCAAGGAAGATTTAGATCGACCTATTCTCAAGTTAGGGAGCCAAGTATCCCTATTTTCTAGGGAGCTATTGGTAGCTCCATTTTTTTTATAAATAAGCAAGCTAAGGGACTCATTAAGATTCAAAGTTTTATTGTAGCCAAGGGACCATTTAATCGAAGCACATTTCACTGTCATTTTATGATGTATTTGACACTTTTTGAATGATAATGAGAAGTTCTGTTTTGATCTAGCACTAAGTTGACCTACAGGGATGAAGATCTTGGGTTAGGTCCCAAGCCTAACATAATAAGTTCCTCTCTTGTATGCATGTTCTTAGTCTAGAATGTTGATCAACTGTTGAAATCTATGCATGTTTCTTTTGGCTTAGGAGATTTATTAAGTTGTTGTTAATTTATGTTTCCATTAGCTTAGAGGGTAAATTAGCTGTTGCAATTTAGTGGGAGTAAAATACATCAAATATCTTGTGGAAGTGACCCTTATTTCATCTCCCTCATGGGATCATCATTAGAGGACCCCACTCTCATAGCCTAAAAACATAGTTTGATTTCTTGTTCATTGCATAGATCAAGTTTTAGCATTAGTTAGATAGTTGTTTATGATTTCTTGGAAATATTTACAATTGTTATTTTTTATTCTCAAGATTGTTGTAGCTTAGAAGGTAGTTCATTTCATAGATCCAGTTATTAGTAGTAGTTAGATGAGCTTTTCCAAATTCAATTCATCTTTTCCACATTGACATGTAATAATTTGCAAATGAAAAGAGAAACATGTGTAATTGTAGGGTTTTTGGTTTGCAGGAAGGGACTCCTTTCACCAACTCCATTTAGGTCTTCTCCACTGTCTGTTTATGCATGCCAACCCATGTTCTAAACCTCTGTTTTTCGATTACCATGAGCAAGCTGTCTTAGCCAAATCCGTCCTTCTTGGAGTATTGGGCTTGGCTAAGGGTGATGATCACCTTACCCACGCTCTCCACAACTCTCATAAGCCCTTCGAACACTTCATCTCACCATTATTCCCTCCAAACCCTCTCAGCCAACTTCCTGTAGCAATTTAGGACATCCTATAGCAGTACAGGGAATCCTGTAGCACACCTATAACAACTTATTTTGACCTACAATGATAACATAGCCTATTTTAGGAGTATTTTAATGCCTCATCTCAGATTCCATGACCAAAAGTGCCACGTAGACCCATCCTTTCACTCCTTTTCCTTCTTGCAAGATCATATAGCATTGGTTCTTTCATTTCTGAATTTAGCAATTAGAACTTTATTTACTATGCAAGTGTGTATTAAATAGTCAATGCATGCATTCTTGAATTATGAAATGGTATAATAATATTTTGTTTTTCAAGAAACCCTGATAGATAGATGATTGAGTGCAAGTTATCATAGTTTCCTTTTTGCAAACTAGCATAATATTTGTGTCATTTCATAACATTTACAAGTCGGAAATTTTCATTTTCTGAGTTGAAAAGCATTTACTTTCTCTACACTAGAACTAGCCTTTACATTTTGCTTGCAGTAGTTAGACTCCTTTCAATTCGGTAGATAAATGGTCTGGAACCCTAATGATCAAGTGACCTAGTTGAGGGTGGAATGGGTAAAATTATGCATCTACTGTCTATATAACACTATCACCTCCA
The DNA here is from genome assembly GCA_000404065.3 of Pinus taeda. Classification (NCBI taxonomy): domain Eukaryota; kingdom Viridiplantae; phylum Streptophyta; class Pinopsida; order Pinales; family Pinaceae; genus Pinus; species Pinus taeda. Next base: position 5,614 of record APFE031357027.1, on the reverse strand, counting down.
AGTTTGTACGAAACCTCAGGTTGATAATTAAAGCTGGTAGCCTTGGGAGTTGTAGAATTGTTGTTGTAATATTGAGGCTCATCAGATGCCTCAAAAGAAGAAGAGCAACAAACAAGAAAAAAAAACAGATTCGAAAGAGCCCTTGTTTTCATTGATAAAAAATGGTGAAGATAGTCTCAAGAATTACCAAGTACTGCACCTTTTTTAATTATAGATGTGAAGGCCATCTTACATCTGATTTCCCATTTCCTTTCACATGTAGTGATGATGAGACTATTGAGATTGATGGATTAGAAGATGATAACCAATTGACTGATATTGACCTTTAAGAAGAAAATGGAGGCAATCCTTTTGGAGAGAAATTAGTTTCAAAAGGTGAATAGAAATGAAAAATCCATAAGTCGAGATTAGAAGGCTCACAGTTGAGAATGAAGACCAACAAAAGTTATTACAATTTTTTGATGAAAAGGAGTGTGGTTACAAAGAATAAATCATAGGTTTCAAAACTCTACTGGAATAATTAAGAAGAATCAAGGAGGCAATGAGCAAGAATCTTAGAGAAAGAGTTAGTTATTGTGAAAATTTGGGAGTTTAAGAAAAATTTGCAAGAGGAATTAGAAAGGATTAGTTTGAGTGCTCAAGAAACTACAAGCACATCAAAAAATAATGGATAAAATAGTTGCGACGTGAAAAAGGAGAACCATCAGCAAGATCAACAAGCAAAATAAGAGCCAAGAAAAGTGCATTCAATAAGAAAATCCATTGTACCCATAATGAAAGATGTCAAGTGTTTCAATTGTAAAAAACTTGGACATGTTGCAGAAGATTTTAGAAACAAAGAGGTCAAGTCCTCTCAGCAAAAGAAACAACAAAGTGAAAAGCGCCCTCAATTAATCATGCAAGGAAGATTGCCCCCATCATGATGATTATCAATAATGAGGTATAATTGTTATTTTTAAGGCTACCATTTCTCGTGCAATGTTCTTGGCCATAGAGCCATTTCCATTGACTGAAGGACTCATGCAAAGAATCAAAGGCAAATCGGTCAGAGATATAAGCCTATTCCTTTGTACCATGGTCACATAAATTTCTACATGTGTAGCAACATTCGCCACGAGGCCAAGGATTGCAAGCTACCCATGTGTTAGAGGAAATCCAGTTAAAGTGAACAAATCATGCTAGGTCAACCACATAGGAAGAGAGGTGTTGCACATGTCAAACATCAACTTATCAAATTTTGGACGAGAAAGGAGCAGGAAGAGACCCTTACAGAAAAATAATGCCTACATGGTCTTTGGGGGAGCATATGGCCTCATCATAGGTGCAGTAATATAGGAAATATTGTATATGGAAAACTTTATGTTTTAGAAAGGTGATACATGGGCATAAGGGGAGCTACATGAGGCTTGAAGTAATGGTTTTATTTAGGAGCTATTATTATTTTCAGTTTGACATCTGTTGGATCAACCATATTTGTTATTGATAGCATTGGAGCAACTACATGTTGAGTTTCTAGTGATATTTTTTAGGACATGTCAACCAAATATTTGTTCTTATGCACATGGACAAGGAGCTTATTTGATGTAATTATGATGTGTTTCTTCATGTTCGTTTGAAGACAATTTATTTTGTAGACTTTACTGGTAGATATATGCAGCAAGGGATTGTGATTAGATTGTGAGAGAGTGTTGGTTTACTGTAGTTTACGACAATATGGCTCGATGATGACTAATTTTTATTATTGATCATATATTTAAAGATTTATGTTGCTAATGGTGAGTTTTTCCAGAACATCGCGATCAATTCTTAGAGCACAAACCCTTCAAAGAGAGGAATGTGAGGGAGTGAAGGAAGATCACATATTTAGCGGGAAAATTCTTGCTTCTAGTGGACCAATAGATTGTTGGCATTATGTTCATGATGTAGGAGCTAATCATGTATTTATTCGCTTAAATTCACTTTCTCTATATTGATGAGTAAGGATTTGTTGTTTTCGCAACATGATTATTCAGATTCATATATTGATGTATTAATATGCTTGCATGGAAAAGTTGGGTGTGCATACTATTTCTCATGCTATATATATTTATATGTTTGGTGTATTCTACTTTGGGATGTTTTACATTTAGATGGCTTATGAGCCAAAGTGAGTTGGATTAAAGAGTGTGTATGCTGCCTGTGATGTTCTTTTGCTGCTTGGTGTTGTGGCCTTTACATGGAGAGAGTATGTTGATCTTGATGATGATGTGGTCATGAGTGCATTACAATGATTTGTTTCAAAGTATTATGTTATTATTGTTGTTTCTTAGATTTCATCTTAGATTGCATTGATGATGTTTGAGAGATTGGTGTTGTGATGCTTTTGCTACTTGTTTATTTGCTTCTTGGAGCTAGAGTTGGTGCTATATAAGCATGCTTCTATGAGACTTATGATGATATAACACTTTTATTGATGAGGGCTTATATGTTGTTGCCACTATGTCATGATATTTGAGTTGCTACTACTAGTTCAAATTATCATGTTACTGATATCTATGCGAAAAATGGTGGGTGTCTTGTGCTCTTTCCTTGACTTTGCTAACAAGAGATTATTGTTTTTGTTGATTTGTATTTGATATGCTACTAAACAATTTTATTTACTGCTATATTTAATGGCTTGTGTGGACTTTAGATGTTGTAGAGAGCTTTCATTGACAACACATTTATGTTGCTGCTGAGATTCCAGATTATGGTTGAGATCTTGAAAGTAGCCATGTGTTACCATTTTCTATGGTATTGTACTTTCATTATTGCTACATAGAGCACATATTGTTGCTCATGGATGCCATGTATGTGCCTCATATCATTATGATGAGCTTGCACAGAGGAGAGCACATGTGTGTGCATTTATATAAGCCATGTATCCTTATTATTTCATCTTTTGGTGCATTTGTCATAGAGAGACACATTGTGTCCAACATGTTTGTAGAGGTGTGTCAATTTGAAGTATGTATGGGCTATTATATGTCAAAGTCTTGTATTGTATATTATTGACATAGCCCATTGTCTCATTTTTGTATTGGGTCACTAGGTGAAATGATATATCTTGGGTCTATGTAATCATGAGTCATTGGTTGGTGATAGGTGTGCTTATAGAAGAGTCACATATTAGTCATATACAACCATGTATTTTCTCTACGAAGCCTTGTACTTGTATTACACATCATTGTACACCATTAGTGACAAATTGGTTAGTCCCTTGCACTTGGCTAGGAGGCTTATTATATAGAAGCATAAGTGTTGGTACAATAACAAAGAGAGTATGCTTGCACCCCCATTATATGCTTAGGGGGAGCATGGTTAACATGAGATGTTATGGTGTTGATCAGAGACATGTTTTGCAGCCAAGTTCTTTGTTTAACATACTTATTTTGCAGGAGAAACATCAACTTCTATCAGAAGATTAGTTTGTATTAGGTATGTAGGTAACATGGTGTTGAGTATTTTAGGAGGATTATGCTAATGTTGGCATTGCTACGAGTTTCCCTTTTCCATTGATGTCAAAGGGAGAGAAAAGGATTTGATGCAAGAAGTTGACATCAACATCAAAGGGGGAGAATGTTGACAACTAGTTGGAATTTACGTCAACAAGTTAATCAGGATGTGATGCTTATAGGAGAATGTCAACAATTCAAGTCAATAATATTGTGATACTTACAGAGGGATTGTAGGAGGATGCAGAGGAATCTGACAAGTTGGAGCCTTATGATGATGTCTTGATGCTTGTAGAAGAGGTTAGACAGGCTTTGGAGATGCGTGGTGAAGTGCTGAAGCGATATGATAGAGGTTTAGACAAAGGATCTTGCTAACACGACTATCGAAGTAAACACAACACGTAATAATGCATCCTACAGAGCATGTGACCTATTTTATAGCATGATTCTCGATAATAAAGGGCGCGAAAATGCTTGGAAGGGACAAAAAAACCCAAGGGAAAAACTATTGAATTACCCAACGAATTGATGCTCGCAAGTATGACTAACATCTATTTGATACGATCAACATTACTAAGAACAAAATCTTTGGATTTGCCCATGGTAATTTCAAGCAAGAAAAACTATTAAAAGGCAAGGAGTTCGATCAATCTATGTGTACATTCTTCGTGAGTTATGATCTGGAACAGGTGATTACATAGGGTGCAAGGAGGAGGCTTATATTTAACTACTTAACGATAGATCCAAAAGAAATTGGGGCAGAGTTCTTCATTGTTTGGTTTGTTCTTTGATATGTGGTGAATAAACATAGTCCTGATATAATTAAACATTTTTGAACCCCTCATTCTTTATTGATCATACTGTTGGTTGGTGGTTCTTTTATTATATGTGTGTCATATAAATTTGGTAGAGGCTTTGCTAGTATGAGCACATCATAATTGATGAAGGCTCTGTAGACTTGTGTGCACCATATAACTATTGTTTAGCTCCTTATTATTAATCAATTCGATTGTAGGAATGATAAAATCAAATCTAATTTAGTGTTGAAACCTTTAGATCGCCCCACAGAAATATGACTGAGTATTTAATGATATATTGATGCACAAACAAAATCAAATTGTGGACTTCTGTAGTTTCTTGCCAAAGGGTTTTGTGATGAGGTTCTTTGCAGAAATATGTACAAAGATAATTTTTTTATAGGGGTTTATACATCTAAACGAGTGCAATGAGTTTATATTAGTTTATCAATGCACAAATCAACAATACCAGAGGAGTGTGTAGTGACAGAGGTGAATGCGCAGTGAGAAAAGGTTAAATGACAATGTTTCTCTGAGAGATCAACACCTTGAGGACAAAATTTTATATGAAAAAAATTAAATACTTGCTTATGAATTTATTATTGATTTGTAAAGAGTAGATTTCCATTCTTTTAAAATGTCTATAGATTTTGAATTATTAACTGAAATTTTTAGTTATTCAAAATAATTTAAAATCATACTCTAGAACGAAAAGACAATTTTAATGACTTATTCTTATCCACTAGAAACTATGACTATTAGAAGACACTATTAGAAGAGAATCTTATGATATCAAAAACACCTAAACTTCATATAAAAAGCTACCAAATACTTTAAATTTTAATAAATATAAAACTTCAATTAACATTTTAAATTTTGGTGAATATAAAACATCAACCAGTGTGTTTGAAATTAGTTATATTCAAATTAAAGAAAATTTTATTATCATATGCAAAGTTGAGTATCATAACTTTCCCAAACTTAAAAAATGTTTTACTTTATAATATACGAGGAAGAACTTAGAAACAAATTTGTCTTGGAAACTATTTTTGACTATATATTTTTATGGTTAGTTTTATATATATTGTTGCGGAAGTTAATTAATTATTGTTTATATGGTTGTACATCTGGTTGGTTTTATATTGATAAGTGTTTGGTTCCAATCCTTTTCGATTAAGACCATTATTACGGATGACATCTATTCATTTGTTGAGACCATGAATATAGAGATATATGGAACTTGTAATAAATTTGTCAACATAAACTGTTACACTTCACCTAGAGCATTCGAGCATTGGCTGGCACTGGTGAAGTCATCTACAGCGGCTAATGCTAACGTTGATA
>APFE031357007.1:308488-323587 GCA_000404065.3 Pinus taeda | reverse complement strand
TTCCACGCCATTTATCTTAGCTTCTGTTAGGTTTTGTGAAAGTGAAATTTGTTGCACTTGGTCTTGTAATTTTGATATATCATGTAGCATTTATTCCTCTTCTTCATGAGTCATGTTAGAGCTTTTAGGTTCCTTACTAGGTGTTTGAAGTTTCCTTCCTTGGAGCATCAGTTACCAATAATAATGCTCTACTATTCCCTTTGAATTCCTTCAAAATAATTTTTCAAACCAAGCTTAAGAAAAAATTTAAAAAAATCTACACACCTTTTTTCACTTTGTAGGAGCTTGATATTTCCTCTGATATATCTCTGTAATTTCAGATCATTAGTTCTAAAATTTTGATTTATGGTAGCCCTTTGTGTCCTCTTTCCAATGCCACCAGTCTAATCCCAATTGGATTCTCTAAGGAATAGTTATGCCAAATCTCCCATAGTGACCAGATTATAGACTAGTTCAAAAGAGTGAACTTGTACGACGTGCCACGTGTCTCTGTTTCAACCTTTGGCTCTAAAAAATATATAAAAGAAACTAAAGTCCGTTATTTTTCTATACCTTCTTACGAAACTTCAATCTGATGCTCAGAGAGAAAGTTATGACGATTTTCCCCAGGTCACCTGTTTGGAATGTAATTCAGGAGTCTGCAAAAAGACAAACTTCCTCAGATCATATATCTGCAAATATAGCACGAAAATCTCTGAAATTCGGACTTGAGGTTTAGTGCGATTTTATCTCAAATGATTTTTTGTTTTTGTTTCTGAAACATCACAGAAAAAGTTATAGCGAAAATGCCACGATGACCTATTTGGAGCATCGAAACCCTAGAATCCAAAGCTCTGATACCAAATGTTATGAAACTAAGTCACAAAAGATAGAAAAGATAGATCAACACCTTAGAATTCAGCCTCTTCGATGGGGAAACCTCCTTTACATTACACAAATGAATGATTCTTTGATGATTAAAATGAAAAAACCTCCTTTCTATATATAGGAGTCTAAAAAGTCACAATATAACCTAACCGACCTAACAATAATAATATAAAGGCACAAAAATAACAATAGATGGATTCTATGGGGCACAATAATAACAATATGGGGACAATAGGGGCACAAAAATATTAATAAGAGATACAACTACAATAGTAATGGGGTAATCACTAGTATTATGGGGAGCTAACAGATAGGCTTTAAATGCTTCAGTCTATCATTCCTAAGATCAACAAGATGGATCAAGCCTCTATTATGGGATATGCAATTGAGTATTCGAAAGAATAGATTCTAGGTACAAATGACATCAATGGAATCAGCTACAATCGTCTCAGCACCATTATTGAACTGAAATTTTGAGTAAACTTGAAAGCTTCATTTCGTGCAACATCTCATCACTGCCTATGTCTTTAAAAGACTTTGACACACTTTCCCAGATTTAGATTCAACCATAACCCACCAGAATGGTAGTGTACAAAAGTGGGTACATTAGGGTATTTGGATGGAATATGAATATCCAAGAAGAAAAGCCCATCCTGATATGGAGTCCCAGCTGCTCCAACAATCACAGCTCTGAGCAAATCCAACCTATCCTCATAGATTCTCACATATATTGTATCTGGTAAATTTTCTTGGAGAATGTTCCATTCCAGCTAAACTTTCTTCATCCATTTCTGCTTACTAATATGTTTGTTTATTTCTTAGTGGTAGAAGTGATCCATAGGGTCCTTTACACTATCAAACTATTTGAAGTGACCTAGGTCATGACCACTGTTACTGGGCAAGCTATGCACTACATTTTCCTCCCTTTTTTGTTCCATGTGCACTGTATCCTCCTCTCTTTTCTATTCCATATCAAGGTTACCAATATCAACTTAACTAAATCAAAATCAACAGTTTTCCAGCCTACAAGACCATTGTTATCATCTTCTTCAACATTATTGCAGACTAGTGCATCATCTTCGTCTCCATGAACCACAATATTTGTTGAGGTCCAACCTTTGACTCCATTCCAATTTCCCATGCTACCTCAATGTCTCCATCCATGAAGACCTATGACATTCCAAATCTAATATAGATTATATTCTTCGAGACTCTTGTCTTATTCAAGAAGTGTGACCCTTGGTCACTCATCAATATCCTTAGACACCTAGATTTGGATAGAATGTATTAAAAAATGAACTTCACGGTGGTGTCTGCGTTGTAATCCCTCACTGGTTGTACCTTGACCCATCTCATCAAATAATCAGTTGCAAAGATTATGTTTCTTGCACCAGTATTCTTTCCTCGTGGGTTAATAGGTCCAACAAAGTCAATAGCCCACTTGTCAAATGCTTTCAATGTTAGCTATGGATTTAATGGCATTTTGTCTCTTCTAGATGGTCTTCCTATTCTTTGACATATATCACATGTGTGACAAAATTCCTTTGAATCCTTATGTACTGTGGGCCACCATAACCCAGCTCTCAATATTTTTTGTACAGTGGCCTTTCCTGCATAATTTCCACTTGCAACTCCTCCATGAGCTTTGACTAGAATAATCTTCATTTCATGTTATGGGATGTACCTCCAAAATATTTAATCTAGTCCCATTTTGTATAAGTGCTCTACAATCAATGTGAAACCAGTTTCTTTCATCACCAACTCCTTCTTCTGCTGTGTAGGGTACTCCGGAGGCACCATTCATGTGGCCTAAAACTGAATAGTATTCGTGAAGTGATCATCTACAACCCTAATTGCGAACAACTGCGCGTTGAGTAGGTTATATTTGATACTAGTGGGTTCGTCTCCTATCTCCACTCTTAATAGATTTTCGGGCCCAAAATTCAATCTTCTCGGCTTGACTACAACCTCAAAATCATACTCCTGGAATAATAACAACCATTAACAAAGTTTTCCTCCTAAAACAAACTTATTCACCAAATATTTCAGTGCAGAGTGATCAATGAAGATTGTAAAATGTGCTCCCAACAAGTAGTGCCTAAACTTCTATAACACATAAACCATAGCTAACCCTTCTCTTTCTATTTTAATGTAGTTCTATTCTTCCTTGGACAATTTCCTTCTTGCAAAATCTATAGGGTGATCAACTTCACCTGCGCCTACCTGTGCCAACATTGTACCCAGCACTATGCAAGATGCGTCAACATGTACATGAAATTCCTTATTCCAGTCTGGAGAAACTAAAATCGACACAGTTACCATCTTATCCTTCAGTATATCCACACCCTTTTGACATTATTTATCCCATTTAAATGTGACATCTTTCTTCAATAAATTCTCTATTGGTGCAGTTATATGCGAATACCCCTTTATAAACTTTCTGTAATAGATAGCATGTCCAAGCATCTAGCACAATTGTCTCACTGTTTTAAATGTTGACAAGTTCACAATGACTACTATCTTTTCAAGATCCACCAACAAACCCCGTTTGCACACAATATGCCCCAAGAGTATGCCACAAGGCACACAAAATATATATTTCTTCAAGTTAAGTGAAATATGATGCTACCTACATGTATCCAACACAATCCTTAAGCTCGCAATATGATTCTTTAATAGCCCAAAGGCTTTCCAATCATCAAGGTACCCTTCCAAGAATTTGTGTATGTACTCCTTAAATGCTGTGAATACAACTCTAGAAAATATGGTAGGCACATTCTTCAAACCAAAAGGCATCAGTGTGTACTGAAATGAGCCCCATTCTATTGCAAAATTTTTCTTATGCCTATATTTTGGCACAATTCTAATCTGATGGTAACTCGGAAAGCCATCTATGAAAGAATAGGCCTTGTGACCTCCTACATTGTCCAATACTTCATCTATAAATGGTGTAGGGAAAGAGTCATGCACACATGCATCATCAAGTTTTCTTAACTCAACATAGATTCTGATCTCTCGTTTAGTCCTGTTTTCCTGAACTATCATGGGACTTACCCATTCAAACTCTTCACTAGGTTCGATGATCCCTACTACCACTTCTAGTTCTTCTTTCACTTTTTCCTTGTATTTCGGATTCAACCTATAGGGTATTTTCTTCACAGGCTCCACATAAGGTTTTAGATAAATCCTCATAACTCCTAGGTCCCTTAATATGCCCTTCATTTATGAAAACTTCATTGGGATTAACTCCTGGAATTCATGTAGCATCTCTGTGATTTTAGTAACTATATTTGTGTCCCAATAGTGTGCAATTGTCGTGAAATTTGGGTTTTCCTCTGTCCCAATATTCTCTTTCTGTTTTTTTACTAGCTGCGTTATATCTAGTGTTTTTGGTTCTTGTCCATCAACTTCACAATGTCATTCCTTATAACATTTCAATGCAATTTTTAATTGTATAGCCCAATCATGCTGCCATGTTGATGAAGCTTCATTCTCAAAAAAAATTACTCTGATTTCCTAAAGAGTCAAGTTTATACATGGGAAATCGTCATCAAAACTAAATGTTAGTATGAACCCTTCAACCAAATCTATCCACTTTGTAGTTCAATGTCGCAGTTTTGTTTCAAGATACCAATTCATAGGAATCATTTCTAGTGTGTGGATAAATCGATGTACCTACTCTTGTTATGGAATTTATTTCCAAACTAAAGTGTAGCGATGAATATGCTCCCAAGGATCAACCTTACCATCATACCTTACTTCAATTTTTGTGTCAATTAGGCCAAACGTGATCCACATTAATTTGCAACACTGCTGCCAATTTGCTATATTTCTTTTATGTGTACCCCACCATCTAGCAGGTGTAGACCTCAGGGCTACATCCAAATCTTACAACCTATGTTCTTATGGTATTTCTCTTTCGTATGCCTCAAGAAACATGCTTACTTCTCCTATCCCATCATAATAAGGTAGAATACATACCTTGGAAGTTATGAAGCAAAGTGATTTTGTTGTAGAGACTTCATATAACTTGTCCTGCCAATGTTCCAGTTCTTCCACAAAATCTGAAGTACAAGAACTATCTTATTACCAACCCAATTTTCCATATGCAATAGGATGAATCCATTCTTCCTCCTTAGTTGTTATTTGATAAATGTTGTCGACATCTACATCACAATACTCATCCTGGACAGGCTCTGTATAACGCACTCCTTCTGATGGGTCTAGAGGGACGATGACCCTCATATCGTCTCTTTCAAACACCATTTGTCTCTTCTTCAAATTGATTATTTCCAAATTATCAAAAGCCTAATTCAATCCAAGTAGCACCAAATAAGGATTTATATCATATACAATTTCAATATCTTTGAAGTCTGCAACAGTTTAGACTCCTTCGAAATCTACTAAGACACCAGGTAACCTCCCCATATGGATGATCTTCTGTTGGTTATCCATCCTCAACTATATTGATGATATTTCAACTTCGTTCTTCTGATTGGCTCCCAAGTTTTCTTAGGTAACACGTTGGCATCAGATCCTAAATCGAGGATTACTTAATCCATATCACAATCCCTGATCTGTGCAGTTAATCTCATTTTTTTCCCCATTCTCTTCTTGTGTCGATTATTGTTTAGTGCACGCAGATCGCTTCGTGGTACCTCTTTATAATTGCAAGATTCTATCAACTCCTGGAGTCCTTCAACAACCTTCTGATTCCTCAAAAGCTTCATGCAAGTCTGTAAAAATGACTTCAAAATACTTGGATCTAATTCTTGCATCAGAGTAGACATTTTTTCACAGTCCTTCTTTGGCATTAAATTCAGTTGCACGCTAGATGTTGAAGCCCCAACATCCATGAAGCTTTGCTCACTCCCATGAAAGTTTCTTTTTCCTTTTGGATACTAAAACCAAGTACTTTTTCTGTGGTCTTTCTTACCCATGACTCTTCTACCTTCTTTTTACCTTTATCTTCTCTCATTACAACTCCACTCCTGGTTATGATGTTGATGCACGGTTCATCTTCCCTTGGCTTAGCGTTCATCATTTGGATATTTGTTGTGGGTTACAGGTGTATTTTCTCCTGCATATTTGTGATAACGACGAGACATTATTCTATCAGGTAATCAAAAGAATTGCAGGAGTTGTAGGTTGTAGTGGGGTTCCAACAATCTCTTGCGAAGTGTCTTTCCTATCCACTGTTATAATAGATAATATGGTCGCATCCTCAACCAGCTCGTCGTTTTCGTCCTCATCCTCATCCCTAGAATCCTCCTCTACCAGCATGTTAGCCTGGATCCTTACATGTATATCCTTCAACTTACAGTTTATAAGCATCAATAGTATGCTCCATCATTAAATCATAACTTAAACAATTCCTCTCATCATGTACCACTGAATTACAAAAGTTTTAGGGAAGTTGCTTTAGGGTATGCACGTACTTTTGTAATAAATAGCAATCTTCAGAGTGATGTTGGCCTCTCATTCTACAAATATTGCACCACAAACTTGATCCTAGGGTTACTGGATTAGGTGCTCTACTTGCCAAATAATCTCTGAACATAGGGCATTGATCCTTATACTGGCCCTCCACTTTGCACTTTGTACACCATACGTCTGATCTGGTTTCTTTACTTTTCTTGAGATCTTGCAGTTCCAAGGTTGTATTTGCTAGCTGAATTTGAATTTGTTGTACTCCTGCATGATTATCTCCGGTCGGCGAGGCTTCCAACTTCATGGTAATCTCCAATGCTTCAACATGAGTTGTGAATTTTTGTTGTGTTAAGGGTAACCTGATATGTGGTAGAAACGGAGCTATAAACCATTCTTTATTCTATTTTGGTTGTATGTTAAAACTTACTTGTCCCATTAACACCTTGAATCGTTGATCCAACTCCAACACAGACTCAGTAGTCGTCTGTTTGATTTCTTTCAGCTCCGTAATGCACTATGATATTGATTTCAGCTTCTTGAATTCTTATACCAGTGCTTTATTAATATCATCTAATGAAGCAACCTGATTAGTTGTAGAATACTTCATGTACCATGTTAGTGCTCTCTCACAATGTTGTGATGAGTTCTGCCTTCTTGACATATTCATCAATGATCTATCCTTCTTTCCATACTGGATCATCTACAAACTAGAACTCGTCAGGATCCTCTGATCCAAGGCCTCTAAAGATACGTAGCTTAATGTCGTTGCCCATTTTTTCTACTTGGGGGTCAGGGGGAGGGGGGGGGGGAAGGGGCTTAGTGGAATTATGGGGAGGACAATGGGGATTAAGGGGAGTAGATGGTTTGGGAATCCCAAATATGTCTTGATTTTTCTCAAATCCTAACTTCGATGCACCTTCAGGATGGGAGGGGAAATACAGCGGGGTTGCAGGGCTACTTCCTTATTCTTCACTCTTAGACCCACCTAACAAGGGACTATAGTTAGTATCAATAAAGTTCTTTGGTTCGTGCTCTACTCTATATCGCTTCTCATTTCATGTAGACCCCAGTCATGGTTCAAACTTATTCCCTCTTCGTCCAAACATTAATCTGAATTTATTCATAGTACACCCTTTTTACATAAAAACATTTTAATCCATAGCTTCAAAGAGTTCATGTACTTATCTCGAAGACCCTTGAAAAATCTTTGCTCAACTTCCCTCTATAATACAATCATGTTTATTGTGAATTCAGTAATAAATCCTCCCAGGATATTGTCAATCCAAAAATTAATCACTCTTGATATCCTATTGTTAGTATTCTTGAGTCGTTGTATTAGTTCAGTTCTCCATCTGGTAGGCTTGTTATTTTTGAAACAAGTCTTATGCTCAGTAAACTTTATACCCATTCATATAGTTCATTAGAAAATGTCGCAAGGAAGATATCATGTTGTTATGTATTGTTATGTATAGAGATACTTCTGCAACTAGGCTTCAGTCGATAATCGCGGATTTTTATTTTCTTGAACTGCAAATTCTCACTCTTTTGGTTTAAACCACTCCTGGATTTCCTTCTTCAACGGACTCCAAAACATATCCCTCAAGTGGATCCTGGTCTCCACAACATAACCATTTGTTCGCTCAAGAGGCTTGGACCCGGGTTCAAAGTGTATCACACACCAACAAAACCCTTAATCACTGGCCCTTTTGGTAATGACCTACAAGTAGATCGTAGTCTCACCCAAAGCGGTTATGGGATGTTGGAGAACCAGGGTTATGTAGCTAGAGGGATATTGTGATGTGGTACATGTGTGTTTTCTTATATTTTATACTAATCTACAACTTTGCATACATAAAAGACTTCGTGCATATTCTTTACTTCACAGATTTGCAATTATTATGTAAACATTTCAGAGCACAATATAACTTGTATTATTTCTCATAAATAAGTAAAAAACATGCATATCACTACATATGAATATAGATTATGAATACCGATACACAAGATTTCACAAAAACTTATCCTTCTTTATCAATATGAATCCTTCAACACATGCAACTTCTTCGACTTGCACATCTAGCTGCAGGCGGTTTGAACACTCAATTGCAAGCTCTCCAAGGCCTCCATGCACCTAGCTATGAGGTCTTTCCTAAAATCCCTAAATATAGACTAAAGACAGAAAATATGATCAATTCATCTATGTGTCATCCTTTTTGACAAAGCATTCATCTCCTTCTATATGTTTTATTACTACAAAACCATGGTCCACATACTATGGCTTCGACAAAACAATAAGCTAAAACCCCAATACCCTTTACAAAATGAGGGGCTTTGACCCACCCCAAAGCCCCTAGACATCACGTGACGAATAGAGCTTCATGGACTCCACGTGCTTCGCTCCTAAAAATGTAGAGTCTTTGACCAAAACTGGACCAAGTTGGGCCTCACCCAACATGCTCAAGTCAATAAGGTCATGATGATGCTGCTTTGCTAAAGAGTAAGAAAAAGGAGATTGAAGAACTATAGACCAAGCTACAAGAGTATGAAATATGGTTAAAACAGAGGATTGAAAACTTGAGTATGATGGTTTTATATTCAACCGTGGATGAGAAAGACAAATGTGTTAAAACAAGAACCCGCTGTGAAACCTAGTGCCCATGTGTTGTGTTGAAGGAGCCTAGAAATGAGGAGTTTAATCAGCCTTGAAAAGGATCTCCAAGCGACCTTAGTTCTAGAGTGGAGAAACAAGGATTTTCCACCTCCTTTTTAGAAATTATGTGAAGAGTAGGAATCAAATACACAACACTTTTGAAGGAATATGGAGCTTCTCTTGATCAAGAATTCCCAATTAACAATGTGGATGTATCCAGTTCATCAATGGAATATTCGTTTCCAGGTGCAAGTGATTATGTACATGTAATAGGCCAGAAGAAGAAATATTCAATAAAAAACATGTCATTAAATGAGACGAGGGATGAGATTTTAGAAATAAAAACACGATATCATGACTTGGAATGTGAACATGAAAATCTGAGGAAAATTAAGAACTCTAAAATAGAAGATTTGAAGAAACAGATTTTGACAAATCTATTCATGCAAGTGATAGAGAACCATGTTAAAAATAAAGCTTCCAAAGGTTGTGCATTATATTGGTGGGCATAATATGATATGGTGCATATATGGTGAGTTTGGCCATGATGTGATGGAATTGATATATTTTGCAAATATGTTACTTATACATTGTGCAACATTGATGCATATTGGCAAGCGTTGCCAACATTTAGGAATAGGAATACATGGTGTTTAGAAACGTGTAGTAGAAGCTAATAATGTGCTAGCGACATGCACTATTCTTTTGTGGCAAAACATTACAAGTAGCATGCGTTACATACAAATCAATTACTCAACATACGTTATATATGGACAAAGATATAGTGCAAATGATAGATAAGAAGGATACTTTATTACATTGATGTTATGAAAAGTGAATGAAGCATTAAAATTTTGTTGCCCATCGTAATATATATCAACCAAGTCTTATATAGTATATGTAGTGAGATGGAGGTCGATATATTGTAGGAGCTATTACATTGTAGATATCATCATTCTGAAATGATGGGAAAGACAAAAATGTGTGTTATTGCAGACAATTCAATGTTCTTGTCTATACTAAACATAAAAATATTCACTAGGAATTAAGATACAGAACATTGTGAGAGAAATATCCATGTGGACGATGGAGGAGAAGAACACACAACAAATACTTCCCTTTATTTACTTCCACCTGAACCATTCATTTCAAATTTCTGATGTATTCTCACGCTAACTATAACCTAAATCATTACATCCAAGCTAACAAAAACTGCTACCTGAATCATTCATTCTGAATTTTCGACTTGTTCTCGCCCACCGACTAGCCTCATTATCTAAAGTGGGTAACTAAGTACTCCAACGATGCAATGATAGTAGTAGAAGTAAAAGCATGCAAAATTTTGGAGGGTCCACTTGATGCTTATCATGCTTATCAAGAAACCCTTCCAAATCTCTGAATTTGGTGAATTGTTAGATTATTTCTTGGTGAATTTGTCTGAAATTGACAGTTTGAAGGGATAATGAATAAATAATCATCAATCAAAAGGGATTACAAGTTTTTGTGGAGATGGGGAGGAAAAAGATAAAGTTGATCAATTAATAAAGGATGCACTCACACTTTGTTTCCTTGCTTCGATCTACATATTTTACAACTCCCACCCAACTTAAGATGATCCTGTACATGGTTTACGTCATTCTCACAATAGTGGTAAACATGGCAACAATTGGAAAATTTCCTTTTTAATTCTTTTCTTTATGAAAAATGCATTCATATATTGGAGCAGTGGAATTCATTTACGGAGAGGAATTTTGACGCAACACAGAAGCAGAACTCAAAAAAACCCCAAAACCCCCCGCGGATCCCCTTTAAGCTATAACCCGATTGTTCTCGTTATAAACTAAAATGCACTAAAAAACAAGCTGAAACAATGGGATTTACCTTTTCATATTGGCGCGCTTATCGTACGCAAAAAGTCAATGCACTGTTGCTTTGGAACCGTTGATCTGGATCGGTGAGATCCGATAGTCATCGGAGATTTCGGATAGAACAATAGATCAGGAGTTAACTGCCTGAAAAAGAAGTTTTATTCCCCTCTGCCTTTCCTACGTGTCGAAGGTTGAATGGGATCGGGTGTTGACCCTTCCAAACAACTTACCACCTTTGATATGCCCAAAATACCATCCACTATAGTGAGAACGCTTGGTGATCCAACAGTCGCAGTTAATCACGATCCAACAATTGCAGTTGATTGTGATCCAACGGATGTGATTGAATCGGCCAATCACAAATCGCGATGCTCACTGCTTAGTCTCTTTCCACTTCAAAGCGCCAAAGAGATAGTGCTTACAGACCCAATAGATTATAAACCCTTCTCTATGACGTTTCGGATCCGGTTGTATCGCAATGTCAGAATTTGACAGTTCAACAAGCTGTTTCCTTTCCACTAAAGTGATGCGACTTGGGGTTCCATGGATCCGATAACATTAAAAACCTCCGTCCATAATATTTGAAGTTCAGATTCCAAATCCGAATGGGTTTTGTGTCAATTCTTAGTGTATTTGGGTTTTCCGCTTGCAGAACCAAAACAATATAACAAACTTGCTGATTATTCTTTTAACTTAGTGTTATCTATTATAAAGCATAGAAAACAAAGCAACCGTCAATATCATCCGAATACAAATAAAACAAGCATTCGAGGATCTCCACGGGCTGTATATATAATCATGAACATAACACCAATTTATTCACAAGAAAATAATTACAGAGTCTAGGCCTTGGGCCTGATTACACAAATAAAGACCTCTGTCTCAAAATACAAATCCACACACTATTTTTCTCTCACTCTACTAAATCCACCCCTCAATCCTCTCTCCTTGTTTTCATTACATTTTCCTCCCTTTTATAAATCAGATATCACTCTAACTGTTCTAACAAATCAATCCATATTTTTAATAAATCTAACAATAAATCTTCTAATTCCTGGCTCTATCTCACACCTATGCTAACAACTCATCTTTGAGAATAAAATAAGACAATTTCTAACTTATTACAATAATGAAATACAACTCATTTCTTGAGAGATCAAACCCTCTCAATAAAACTGCCTTTTGACCCATTAGGTCAATGAATTTCAACTTGTTTAGCCACAACATGTGAACAAACTTTTACATTGTTGGCTAAGTCTGGATGCTCCTACATCAAATTTACTTATGGAGCAATTCATTTATAGAGCAAAAATCATTTATGGAGCATTGGAGCATTGATATATGAAGAATAGTTGATTTGGAACAACATTTTCCTTGGAGCAACATTGTCTTTCTATGGTTTTGTCTTTGTTATAATTAATATAATTATATTCAAGTTGCAATACACTATACGAGCAATGTTACAGTGCAACTAAATGTTCAAGAGTAGTGTTGTACAAAAGTAGCATTTTCAAGTGCAACATTTTTAATTGAACTATTTAGGCTCGCTCTTATGAATTCGAGATGTGCCCTAACTTAATTTAATGTCTTTCATAGTTTGGAGAGTGTTAACTAAAGTTATTCATATTTTGGGCAATAGTGGTCTCTCTATTGGAGAGAATTGTTGGAACATATATGCATTCGTATGGTTTGCAATAAGTTTTCAATATATTGCAATCATTTTATGTATATATGGAAATGCATTCATATGAGTTGCAATATGTTTTCATATATTTGTATATTGGGTTGGCAATGTGTTCATATATTGATATATTTGAGGAGATATGAAAGAGCTCTCAATATATTTCATTTGAAGCCTTCATATCATGGATATTCATGTCATGGCTTATATATCAATATAATATATCATGTTCTCTTAATACCAACATCCTTTAATATCAAGCATTACATTCCTTACATTATGGAGAGAATAAATTTATTTTAAGTTCACACATCCAATCAATGAGTTTCCATTTCTCATGCATGCCACACTTTCCTTACAAAGTGTTCTCTCAACAATATTCTTGCAATGCATTCATTCAATGAATTCTTGCAATATTTTACAAAGTGTTCTCACAACAATATTTTGCAGCTCTCTTACAATGTTAAAACATTCAGTAGCGTGTTTGGAGCAATGCTTATATGTCATATGGAACAACATTCATTTTGGAGTAGCATTCAATCTGGAGAATCCCTAATTATCTATCTAGAGTGGCATCCATTCAATGACAACATCAACACTATTTATGCAGAAAAAAAACATTGTAGGTTGTAGAGCATTAATGCATTGGTGACAGTTAGACTGAGGACTTTTTTACAGTGAGTTGAAGACCATGTTTTTTTAGTACCTTAATAATAAAGAATAGACAAATGTGGATTTGAGGGCTACAAAACATCTGTAACCCCCATTTCCATTGATGTCAAAGGGGGAGGTAAGAAGAGGTTGCTGAAGTTGATTCTCAAGAAACATTGTTGCCATCAATGCTAAAGGGGGAGATTGTTGGAATTATTGTCATTGCTAGAAAAAGAGAAGCAAAGTAGAAAAAGGAAAGGAGTAACAACAGCAAGGAAAAGATGTGATAGTAAAGTAGAAAAAACAAGGCAAATATGTGATGACAAAGGAACAAGAAGGCAGGAGCAACAAAGTGACAGTAGCATATGTGATATTGATCCTTGTATGTGTTGTGTCTAAAGCTGATTTGAAGACTGGGTTGTTGGAAGAAAATTGTTGAGATTAAAGGCAAGACTCCATGACTACAAAGACAAGGAAAGACTCCATGAAAACAAAGGAAAAACTACTGATAAAATGACATGGAGATGTCATGATGCAAGTCTAAGGCAAAGGAAAAGATGTTGCAATATTATTGTGATGCATTAATGGAAAATGTTATTGTTGAGCACGATGAATGAATGCTCAATTCAATAGTCATATGTTACTCCTGTAATGTTGCATGATGTTGGAATTATGTTGATGAATTTAATCATTACATTATGTGGATCATTTATTTTTTTGTTCTAATATTCAAAATATGAGGATTTTTAAAACAAATGAGTGGAAGGCAAAGAGACAAGCATGTTCAGTTCATATTCTTATGTGGAATACCAACAACCATAAATGTTTGCTTATAAAAATGTGTGAGGTTGCAAGGATAAAGAGTCAAAGAGTGGGATAACGTGTGAGAGTTCATTAAGGTGTTATGCATTAGTTATCCGACACATATAAAGCTTATGTGAAGCAGATTTGAAGTGAAGAATAGGTAGAAATGAAGATGGAGATATGCAGAATTTATCACCAAGTAAACCAATACATTGTTGTTTCTTGTTTGTATCAAGGGATTGTAGTCTCCTTTTAATTTGTGACTTGATAAATATTCAGTTGGCATTGGTTGAGGTAAGAGCCTCTTGTGGGTTGTAGCCTGCAAAAAACATATGGGAGTTGGAGCTTCCTTGCATGTTGTAGCTTGCAGAATAATTGAGGTAGCAAACTCTTGTAGGTTGGAGCCTATAAAAAATCAGATGTAATAAGGAGTAGGAGCTTGTCTTTGCATCACAATAATAATAAAATCATGGTTTTCCACTTATATTTGGTGTCAATATGTGTTGTTATTACATGTTGGTGTGATGTTTTGGTTTTCTTATTACTTGTTGTTCACATGTTCAATCTACTGGTCATTATTAGTTAAGCTATTCATGTAATGTTTCAGTTAATGAGTTTAATGAAAATAATTTTAATGTCCATGACTAAACTGATTCACCCCCTCTCACTTTAGTCAAATTTTCATCATAATATGATAATAAGCTGTGATTTTTACCTTAATAACCAAGAGAAAAAAATATATTACAAAATAACATAACAATTAATATTTTCAAATATTATACAAATAAATAACATCACTCATTTTATCCCAATGCTATCGCTTGCATTCAAAATCATCCTCCTAAATAACTACATAACCCAACCATAAGTCCATAACGATGAGATTCAATCTCCTTCGTATTTAGTTATCAACCTCAAAAATATTTCAACCATAATTACTCATTACAACCAAATATGCATTACGGAAGAATTGCCTATCTTTTCCACACATAGTCGCATACAACCATCCTTACATATGAGAAAAAAGACTAGTTGTTACATACGTCGAAACCAATATTCCATGAAGTGGGGATGAAACGGGGACGTTTTTTGGAAGCGGGGATGCAAAAGCGTCATTTTCCGAAAATCTAGGAAGAGAAGCGTCTGCT
>APFE031357007.1:232848-306258 GCA_000404065.3 Pinus taeda | reverse complement strand
CCTTCCACCAATTTTCAGCTTGATTGGACCAAGCGTTGACCAAAGTCAACGCTGGTCAAACTTTCTGCGAAACCCTAGCAGCAGAAAATCCTACGGTCTGTCCTCTTCGTCCTTCCCACGTGTGGCTGAAATTCGTCCTCCAGGTAGCTCGTACTCTCTAAGATGAGAGAGGAAGATGTGAGTTGTGTTGTGATCAAATTCTCTCCAACTTTTCCTGTATATATATCCATCAATGAGGGTGTGTGACACATCTGGTGGGCATGTGAGCCTACATGACAAAACTGGGGCGACCTTGCACATATAATTTATTAAGAATAATAAATTCAAAATATAAGTTCTGCTCATCGGATTAAGACTATTTTTATATGGATTTTACACCTCTCAGAAAGAGGAATCCAACAAAAATATTAGCCTCTTAATCTGAGTATCAGAACATGGAGTTTGGACCTAGTTGTCCAAATTTAACAAGTAGGCTATAAGATTTCAAGTCATTTGGAGGGCCACCTCTTGAACCATTTGCATCGTCTCTAATTCACTGAGGACTAACAATCAGAGATAGGTTGTCTACAATGGGTCTCTAAAACCCTTGTTGTCCTCTCTGTTACAAGGAGAAAAAGACTATTTGTTCTAAATTCTGCCCACTTGCCAAATATGTCTAATCATGGCTACCCAGTCTTGAAAAGCATCACCTGTATGATCAGTTATACTGGTTGGCAGCCTTTTCAGGAGACATGATGCACTGATCTATATCACTTTCCATTTTCATGGGCAACTTTCGAGGGTGGAATTCTGTGTTGCATTTAGAAGCACTGCAACAACGTCATTTTTAATTGTGGATCCCTTCAATTGAATCCAAAAAGATGTAATGCATTCTTGCCTTTTACAAATGTGTGCACTAGGCCACTGGCTAATAAAGTACAGTTGGAGCTCAACCATTTGGTATAGTCCTAGAGAATTGGAGTTTATCAGCCTGTTCCACAAGTAGATAGCCATCAACAAGCACCTTGCCTCCCCCACCCCCCAGGGCACCATGGGCACCAGAAAAAATAAAAGATGGAAAGAAATCAGATGCAAAAGTGACATAACAGAGCAGACAAGGGGTAAAGTCCTAAGGAATGCGCTTTAACAGCAAAGGCCCATTATGTGTCAATAAGTGGGAAAGTGCACCATGTGACAATAGACAGCAAGAAGATTCGAAGTTCAACATTTTGATGACTAACCCATCTCCCCGGCAATGGAAGGAGATACAGTTGGTCGGGAAGGTGGGGGTATGAATAAGGACATAGTTGTGATGGGACTCTAGGTGTAAGGACCTGCGATTCCACCCGAAGTGCGACCGCATTCAACAATGGGCGAGCCGGTTGGAAAATAAGAAGTGCGACTTGAACGAACGAGCTCAGACTTGAAGTGCGATGGAGACAAGTGTTAATGCGCACAAATGAAGGAGCGCGAACTGGTTTATAACTTTATATACGCGTGGGAGCATGATAGGATTGCCCACGGCCGACCTACGACTTGGGCAAGGCCGACCTATACTTATGATCGTTTGAACAAAGGCCGACATGTATTTGCGATGGAATATGGGGCGTGGGCAGGTCGGCTGGGTAGCCAAGACCTCGCCCAACGCACGATATAAGTTAGCAAGAGTGGAGGCTCATTTGGCAACAACAACTTCGCTCAACACATGTAGAAAAGTGCGCAGATCAAGTGTGGACGCAGCAAGAAGAAAAGGCGCAGGTTTTGGTGATGCGCCCGCTCTTGGGCAAAGCCGCACAGAGGTAGCACACATCTCGGTTTTGGGTGAGACTTGGCACGGGTATCTTGGATAGCTCGGGTGAGCGCCCGCCCGTCGTGCAAGGGTAAACGATGGAGACTTGGTGAGTCGCCCGCCGGTGCGAAGTTGGAGAACGGTGGAACGTGGTAAAGTCGGGTGCATGGTGAAACGTTGGTGAAGCCGGTTGTGCGAAGGGGGTGTCTTGGTGACTTGGTGGAGTCAGCCACCCGTTGTGCACGAAGACAAGGTTCGGTTGTGAAGTGCGGAAGGCAGCTCGTGTGAGGGCGCGCCCGCCAGCCTTGGGCAAGGAAATCTTGGTTGTCACACGGTGGTGTGACAAGGTTGTAAAATTGGCTAAGTATGAAATTTGGGGTTTCCAAGTATACTTGTAAAGCATTGTAACATTGGAAGACTATATAATATATTATTCGGGCAGACTCATTGTTCAGGGAGTTGCCCCTCTCTTTATACTGTGCAATTGTGTTCTTCATGTATAATTGTTGATGTTAATGAATGTGTATGGGTGTTCATTGGTATAAAGGAACATTAATAATTACTTGGTTGCGAAACACAAACTAAGTAGGATAAGTGGTTAGGCACAGTATAAAATCGTAAGTATTGGTGAAAAGAAAACGATTGGTAGTGCCGCACCTCGCTATAAGCAGTTGAAAGACTACCGCCAGCCTGGGGTTGTGACAGGTTGTATCAGAGCAGCTGATTCGAGCGTTGAAGGTTGAGGCTGCTACACACCTCCACTAAAGTGAAGGTGGTATCAGAGCTCGGTTGGAGCTGGTGTAGAGTAGGGTTGCTCGTGATGAAGTCCAAGTGTGGGTACACTTGGAAGCTTGGAAATTGGTGACAGTGAAGTAGGTACTTGCAGGTGTAGGAAGTTGGTTTCACATACAAGTGGAACAAGGGCTGGTTCAGGTTGCAGGCAACTTGGTGAAGCTGTTGGATGGTGGAAACTAGATCGCAAAGAAGGAAGCTGTTAGCAACAGCAGGTGAATCTCAGGTTGGGTCTAGTCACGGTGCGAAGGATGCTACTATGGCATTCATTGAAAAAGTGTTGGAGAAGATGGAGGACTTAGAAGCTTTCTGGACTAAGAAGATGGACTTGGTCGAGAAGGATCAAGAGGCCAATTCGAAGATAAAGGAAGAGCTCGATGAACTCCGGACTCAACACGAGTACACTGATCTTTTGTGTACACAACTTGAAGTAAGGGTCAAGGAGATTGAAGAGGCAAGAGACCAAGGCCTGGCAGAGATCGTGGACTTGCAGAAATCTCTTGACGAAGCCAGAGATGAAATCGCAATGTTGAAGAAGGTCGTGAGGCATAACTCAGGTGGAGGAGTGCCTAATGTGAAATTCAAAGAACCGGAATCTTATGATGGTACAAGGAGTGCAAAGACTCTTGGCAACTTTCTATGGGACATGGAGCAATACTTGGAACGATTGGATCTATCTAATGATGAGACAAAAGTGAAGGTAGCTACTCAGTTCTTGACGAAGGATGCTAAGATGTGGTGGCGAAGGAGGATGGATCAGATTGCCAACGACAGTGCTGGTGACATTACTTCGTGGGATGAAATGAAGAAAGCTTTGCAGACCCATTTCAGTCCTCAGGATGAAATGTGGGAAGCAAGGATGAAGATAAAGTTCATAAAGCAGACATGGAACCTTCAGACATATCAGCGGAAGTTTGCAAGTGCGGTTTTGGAACTTCCTGACATGGCGGAGAGGGACAAGGTGTTCAACTTCCTCATTGGATTGAAGCCTTGGGCACGCAATGAAGTGAAAAGGCAGAGGATTAGAACACTTGAGGAAGCTTTTGCTGCTGTGGACAGGTTGGAAGAGCATTATGATGAGACTTCTGATGATAGGAAGAAGAAGTCTGATAAGCCGAAAGAAAAGAAGAAGGATGATGCTTCGAAATCGGATGATAAGTCGAAGACGAAGAAAGCCTTGAAGTGTTGGATATGTGTTGAACCACATACGGTGAAGAATTGTCCTTCTAGACCGAAAGTGGCTGCAATTGCACAATCTAATGCGAAGAATGAAGAAGCTTCTATGGGGATGATGCAGATACTTGGGGCTACTGCTGCTACAGAGGTGATCTCTCGTAGGGATCCTGAGAGGAACAAGTTGGAGTATGTTCGGATGAAGGTTGAGGGTGCTGATCTACTCACTATGGTGGACAGTGGGGCTACTCACAGCTTCATGGGTGAAGATACTGCGACAAGGATTCGGCTGAAGTTTGTACCGATGAAGGCACGAGTGAAGACAGTCAATTCTCCTCCTGATTGTGTTCTTGGTGTAGCTGAAAAGGTGGACACAACACTAGGTGAGTGGACAGGGAAGGTCGACTTCACTATAGTGCACATAGATGACTATGAAGCTGTGCTGGGAATGGAATTCTTGAAACAATTCGATGCTATGATTGTTCCACATTTGAAGAGGCTGTACATTTACAATGGAAGGGAGGATGTACCCATTGGTGTGCCAACCATTGGAGTGACAAAGCCTGATTGTAAGTTGGCAGTAATGCAAATGGAGGATGAGAAGTGAATGGAAGACATGAGTAAGCGGTTGTCCATGGTTGAGACAAAGCTTACCGAGCAGTCATTGGTCATCAGGACTCTTTCTGATAGTATCTTGGATTTGTCAAGAAGGCTAGAAGTGGTTGAGGATGATGATGATGATGAGGCATATGTGAGGTCGAATGTCCGGGAGGAGGATCGGGTCACTTATCTGCGGAGGATGGAGATAGAAAATCTTGACAGATGGATTGAGTTGATTAGTGAAAGTGAGCCTTCAAGCTCTACTCCCTCCACATCTTCTTAGATGATATAGAAGATGGGACTCATTGTTAGCTGCTCATGGCAGTGAGTCCTTAAAACAGGTTGAGCAAGCATGGCAAATGGTGCAGGGATGGCTTGGCATCAAGCATCATGACATGTTGCAGATGAGATGAAGTTTCCATGGACCTAAGCATGGGTGAGATTCTTGGTGAGTCCAGGATGTGGCAGAATCCGAGATAGACTGGTGAAGGCATAAGGATGTTCACTCTCATGGCTTGAGCGTGATAGTTGGATTAGCTACCCAACTAGTTCAAACATGGGGTCCGGAAGTGCACGGAGAGATGTTGGCATCAGGCAGATAAGGAGGACAGTTCACAGGATGGGACGACACGTGATAGAGATGGTAGTTCTACATATGTTGCAGGGATGTTTGCAGTATGTGGAGGAGTTGACATCATGGACCAAGGATGAGACAAATGTTGGTGTTGATCTTGGTGGATGGCTACCAGGATGATATGTTGTTGAGGACGACAACGACTTCAGGTGGAGGAGGATGTAAAGACCTGCGGTTCCACCCGAAGTGCGACCGCGTTCAACAATGGACAAGCGGTTGGAAAATAAGAAGTGCGACTTGAACGAACGAGCTCAAACTTGAAGTGCGATGGAGACAAGTGTTAATGTGCAAGAATGAAGGAGAGCGAACAGGTTTATATACGCGTGGGAGCATGGTAGGATTGCCCACGGCTGACCTACGACTTGGGCAAGGACAACCTATACTTATGATCGTTTGAACAAAGACCGACATGTGTTTGCGATGGAATATGGGGCGTGGGCAGGTCAGCGGGGTAGTTAAGACCTTGCCCAACGCACGATATAAGTTATCAAGCGTGGAGGCTCATTTGGCAACAACAACTTCGCTCGACACATGTAGAAAAGTGCGCAGATCAAGTGTGGACGCAGCGAGAAGAAAAGGCGCAACTTTTGGTGATGCGCCCGCTCTTGGGCAAGGCCGCACGGAGGTAGCACACATCTCGGTTTTAGGTGAGACTTGGCACGAGTGTCTCGAGTAGCTCGAGTGAGCGCCCGCCCGTCGTGCAAGGGTAAACGATGGAGACTTGGTGAGTCGCCCGCCGGTGCGAAGTTGGAGAACGGTGGAACGTGGTGAAGCCGGGTGCACGGTGAAACGTTGGTGAAGCCGGTTGTGTGAAGGGGGTGTCTTGGTGACTTGGTGGAGTCACCCGCCCGTCGTGCACGAAGACAAGGTTCGGTTGTGAAGTGCGGAAGGCAGCTCGTGTGAGGGCGCGCCCGCCCGCCTTGGGCAAGGAAATCTTGGTTGTCACACGATGGTGTGACAAGGTTGTAAAATTGGCTAAGTATGAAACTTGGGGTTTCCAAGTATACTTGTAAAGCATTGTAATATTGGAACAGTGTATAATATATTATTCGGGCAGACTCATTGTTCAGAGAGTTGCCCCTCCCTTTATACTGTGCAATTGTGTTTTTCATGTATAAATGTTGATGTTAACGAATGTGTATGGGTGTTCATTGGTATAAAGGAACATTAATAATTAATTGGTTACGAAACACAAACTAAGTAAGATAAGTGGTTAGGCGTAGTCTACAATCGTAAGTATTGATGAAAAGAAAACGGTTGGTAGTGCCGCACCTCGCTATAAGTGGTTGAAAGACTACCGCAGGTGTAGGGGCATGACACTAGGGGTGGAGAATTAAACCACCCGTGACCCAATATGGATAACCCTACACCCCCAAAATGATTAGTTGCTTCTTGCAGTACAGTTGTTATCGACTTCTATTTTGAAGGGCCTATATTTCTTTTATGATCTTAGACTCGTGGCTTTGATCCAAAAAAAATTCTGTATTATGGCTTTTAGACGGGTTCGTTTCGTTTCTGTATGTTGACTTCGCTGACTCCTACTTTAGAATTTTAAGTGTAGGCTGTTTATCATTTTTGAAAGTCTGCATATCCTACCTAGGCCCTTTACAATCTACGGAGAAGAATTTATGCTTGTAAGCTGATGATATTTTCGATTAACCGAAGTGCCGTATTTAAGACAACAAAATGGAAAGAAAATACGTTATCTTTAAGAACTGAACCAGTTAAAGCTGA
Organism: Pinus taeda; assembly: GCA_000404065.3. Lineage (NCBI taxonomy): Eukaryota > Viridiplantae > Streptophyta > Pinopsida > Pinales > Pinaceae > Pinus > Pinus taeda. Next base: position 299,557 of record APFE031357007.1, on the reverse strand, counting down.
CAAAATCTAATCATTTCTCAATGAAGAAAAAAATGCAACCACATGGCCTTGACCGTTTTCAAAAGACATTTAACATCCAAAAATAGCTTTGAAGTTTGAACAAGCCTAAACAGCAATGCTGCGGAAAATTCTCATTGCAAAACAAACCTTAGGAGCCCACATAATCGAAGACTTCGAGTACAGTATACCGTAATCCCTCCATTATATAAAGAAAACCTTGCGGGGGCAGCCAAAGGTATCACTGGCCAAACAGGGGATTAGGACTCGGGAGTACTAAGATTTTGGAGGGAGTGTGATTCTTGCCTGTAGAGAAGGATTGAATCATGCCTCGGGCAATGAGGCAAAGCTCGCACAACTTGCTTTAATGAAACGAACCTTGTTATTGGGGTTTCAAGAAGTTGGTGGTGGATGAATCCCCTTATATTTGTCAACTTGATGAAAGGCACCCGGACAAAAAATAGTGGAAATCGAAAGCTTTTCGAGGAAATTAAAGGACTCCTTACTCAACTTGAGAAAACAGATTTAGAGCATATTTGAAGAAACAAAAGCAAGTTGATTGATCAATTAGCTCGTCAAAATTCAGAGCACATATCCACACGAGAAAAAAATTAAAAGAATAATCTTGCACGCATATTACCAATTTTTTATTGCATAATGGCGTGAAGTTATAGTGTATAGTTTTGCTTTTAAGTTTGCCTAATGAAGATAAGGATCAATCTTCAGCCCACGCTAGATCAGCCCGGGATACATATATGGTATGTCAAATTGTCCATAACGATCCAGAGAGGAAAAAACGTACCAAAGCGGTCATGCTTAACCTATTCGCCTATATAAAGGGATACATATTTGACCTTGCTTTTGCTCAATGATGCGTCATTCGTGATAAAATTTTCTCTTGTATGGTAATGAAATGTGGAATATCTGATGCATTTGCAGGAGTAAAAGAAAATTGGAGTGTATAATACATTTGAACTGAAATAAAAGGATGAATATCTTACTTCATTGTGTTGGATGTGGCACTGTCTACTCGGTTTTGTCTTGAGGCTTGCATATTCTTTGTACAGAGCATCTGATTTAGAAGTCAAAGACAAAATAAACAGAACAATAATTAAAGATCCCATTTAGGCACCCACGGACGAAAATTATTTACTGGGGCAACACACTCACGAATTGTAGGCGAGGCCCTGATATCTTCTTTTTGAGGCGGGCGACCATTGCTTTTGTGGAAGCTGCGTTCCCAGTCTTTAAGCTCCTTTCTGATGCGTTTAATCGGCTCTTCGTTCTCTTCCTGAGTAGCTTCATTTGCATGAGAATTCGATGAATTTGTCCCTGCCATTTTGGACCTCACTCATACTGCGGGAAGAATGGGTTTTAGCGAACAAGCGCACAGGCTCCACGGACAAAAAGCCCGCCAAAATGTTGAGAGATTTTAGTTAATGCGTTGACATGGCTGCTAATAAGAGCAGGGTCACATGGTGGAGGCGCTGGAATTTGTAACTTGAATCATATTGGAAATGAGCAATCAATAAATAATCATATTAACTTGGCGCATAGAGCTGAATCAGACGAACCCCAAACCGGTGAACCTCAAGAGAATGCTCTTTGTCATTTTTCACTTATGAATACGAACCCTTAGGAAGCTAAGTAAGTTTATATTGAGTCGGGGGAAGTTCCAACCAACTAATTAGTGGATTTGGGCCGGAAAAACTTTAAGCCGATCAATTTGCCTCTACATAGGCAAGAGCTTTCAAAGATCTTCGGGATTATTTTTATCAAAGGACCTTGGTTTTAGGGCCAATCTCGGTTTTATTATAAGCCATGGTTTCCTAGTTTTAACTTTCTTTTGTGCTAGCTCTAGCCACTCCAGTTTGGGTAAGGCTCCCAAATATGCCCTTTCATCTGCTACATCTGAATATCTTAGTTGGTGTGGGGAACTCTCTCAACCATTCCATTAAGATAGACACATATAGGCTTGAGATGGGTATTGTAACCTTTGCTCGATTATGTGTTAAAATAGATCTTAGCAAACCATTACAAGACACAATCCTCCTCATTTGAAAGGGAATTATTTTTTTGCAACCAATGGACTATGAATACACGACTTTCCAATGTAGGATTTGTCAACAACCCGATCATCTCCAAGATGTTTGCTCCTCTTCTCAAGGACTCTCCCCCCCTCTAAATGCCAAAAATAAGATGTGAGGATGGCAAGATTCAAAAGATCCAAAAAGATCTAAGAAAGATTCAGTTCATAACCCAAATAACAAGTAGCAACAAAAAACTTCTTCAGCTAAATCGAGTCTTTCATCCTCAACTTAGTCACATGCAATGCCATCTCATCCCTCAAATGTAAGGGTCCATCCATCGAATGGAGATGCAAAAGACACAATCATGGTCTTAGCTTCGTCAATCAACGAACATAAACGTTTCCATGAATCAAATATCATGGATAATGAGAAGGAAGCAACTAACATTGCAAACCCCTTGGAATTGGAATTGACTTAAGAAGATGCAACCATTGTCTCCATTGTGTATGTTCCTTACAACTCTGCATAATGGCTTTGATGTTCATAAGAAAAGAAAAAATGACCTTTGAAAAAACCCATGATCATTCTCAGGGCCCAATTATCAGGATAGTAGTAAGTGTATTAACATTGTCAAATCTAGTTTATCTTGTCTTTTGAGTTTGGTTTTGGTTGGATTCCCTCGAGACCGAACAATTCTAATTCCTTAGTTTCCATGTGAGATCACGTTAGCTTGTCTTTGGATTTGATTTGGTTGATTTTCCATTGGCACTAACCAAGCCAGCATTTGCATGTAATTGATTGATCAAAAGGTAATACAATTTTAATTCACACACACACACACACACACATATATGATTGTAAAATACAACAAATGCAACATTAATAGATTTCATAAGTGTTGTAGTTGAAAACTCATAACTACAAGGAGATGTTGCTCCGTGATCCTTTCTGAGGGATCACAAGATAGACAATTGTGTGCCAAGATGTGATTCAAACAATTCCTTATCTATGTAGACAATAATTGACAAAGAAGAGCGATGTGAGTTACCGAAATTATAGCTAAATCCTTATCTTCATTGTTGCAACCAACTCGAAAGAATATCTAACATAGATCTTAGCTCCTACTCCTTTCCTCAAAGCTGCACACAAGAAAGAGCACAACCTCCTACTTCTTTGCAATAACAAGATTAGTGCACAAAAAAATCCAACATGTAATATATTATAGAATTACACAATGGAAATATGGAAGGGAATCACTAAGTATCATATCAAAATGAAGCACATAAGAAATATAACTTCATGACACAAGAATCACCTCTCCTTCAACCTAGCAGCATGATCTCCTTAGCCTCCCACTTTGACTATAATAATGACAGCAGATATGAGATTCTCACTCAAAAGCTAGCCTGACCTTTTTATGAAACAAGTATATATAGGCCTTGAATGATTTTGGATTCTTAAGGGGAATAGAAGTTAGTAAAATTCCATAATAATTTACTCTTAGCCAAGTCATAAAGATAATCCATCAATATGACCTCTTAGGGAATGCGCAATTTGAGAAAAATATTGGCAGATGCAGATTATAAAGGGCTAATTCGACACATGAAACCCATATTATACATTGAGAACTAGGGTAGGTAGTAGATTATATGTGGAAATCCATTGTTCATGCACAAAAATGCTAAGAAACAAAGGTACAAGCTATGCAAAAGGGTCAACAACATAAGGATGACTACAACTAACTCAAATGCAGGAAAATATGCAGATAACAAATGCCCCCTAATGCATGAGGTTATAAAAGTAACTAGCGACCAAAATGCATTGTGATAAAACTCATATCCCAAAATGGGAGGAAGGAGACAAAACTGCAAAGTCGAATCAGAGGAACTCAAGTGTTGAAGTCTCAACCCTGCTAATAACATCCTCGAGGCAGGCATACCTATGCTAGGTCATAAAGAGAAAGTGAATGTGGTCACCAACTATATATTATAGATCCATGACATGAAATGTTAGAACATGGCCACAAACAATACATAGTGGATCCATATGGTAAATCAAAATATCATATCCACCAACAAATGCAGTGTGGATATATTTCACAGTATACATCAATAGGACTATGGACACATAAAAGAGAGGCGCCCCATAATAGTCCTCAAAGTACATAAATATTACATAACTCTAACACAACCTCAGAAGGGTGCCATGTAAGAAGGAAATGTCCCTAACTCAGGGTCTTCTACACAACCTCGATCGTATGAAACTACAACATGTGAATATATGTGTCTATGTCAAGCATGGTAGAAACATCCTTATTAACAACCAATGAGGTGTATCGTTAACAGATGTGAGGGGACCTACCAATGATGAAAATGGATCCCAAGGTACCTAGCACAATCTAATAAGTGTGAATAAATGAGTTGACATTGAACACTCGTAGACTGGAATGATCAATGAGGTAAACCCACTGTTGATCGTTAGGAAACTTGCCACTGAGGTCTACAAGATCCAAGGTACTATTAGCTCCTAGATTAAGCTCCTAGATAATGAGTTGAAGTTGACAGGAGAAGATCCATCGAAGGAGGTCCTTAATGTATCCCCCATCAATTGACACAGAATTGATGAAGTCATGAAATAATGAAGTGCAATTGATACACGGATGGTTGAAACAAAAATGTCAATGGGGACTACAAATGGTTGACTCAAGCTAAAATTTCCCTTGAATACATCACTACATGACATAAAAAGTGACTTAGCAACATTGACTAATAAGCACCACATGATATTGTTCAATAGCATAGGATTCATTGAAGTACACTCTATAGTGACTAAAAGAGTAACCATCCAAAGCATTGAACAAACCTATATGTATGGTATGACTCATAGGCAAGCTAAATCTGAATTAGGAGATAATGACTCAAACAAGTGGCACGTTCAAGGGCAATGGGACTGACATTGTCATTTTCAATAATAACACAAGTAAATGATTCCCCTTCCATTTTCTCTTTTTAGTCTCCTTCATACTTTAACAAACATGAAAGAGAAGACAAGTACGCTTGTTAATATATTTTTTTCGCTCAATTTTAACGAGCTCAAAAAAGAGATAAAAAAATACTTGGTGTATTTCAAGGTTTAATGAGCATACCAAGGACACAAAGGAAACTTGTGTTGGAGGAACGAGTGGTATAAAGAGTAGAAACTAGTTTCAAGCTAACAAAATAATCCTAAGCATAAGGAGGAAAAGGGGTTGGAAAATAAGACCTCTCATCGCAATGACCCTTGTAGGAAAGATAAGAACACAAAGTGAAAGCAAGCAATAGGCCAAGCAGAGGGTGACAATGGTGGCGAAGATACACAATCACGATCTTAGCTTCGTCAATGAGCGAGCACAAATGTTTCCATGAATCATATATCACGGATAGTGATAAGGAAGCACCTAACATTGCAGATCCCCTAGGATTGGAATTGACTCAAGGAAATGTGATCATTATCTCCTCTACTTATGTTCCTGACAACTCCTCAGATTGGCTTGATGTTCATAAAAAAAAAAAATAAAAAAATAAAAATAAAAAAAAAAAAAAATAAAATAAATTAAAAAAAACCCATCATAATTCTTGGGCCCAATTATTATCAAATCCAATTTATCTTGTCTTTTGAGTTTGGTTTTCGTTGGATTCCCCTAAGACCGAAAAATCCAAATTTCTCAGTTTCCATGTAAGCTCATGTTAACTTATCTTTGGATTTGATTTGGTTGGTTTTCCCCTAGGGCTTACCAAGCCAAAATTCTCAATTTTGCATGTGATTAATTGATCATAAGGTAATACATTTTTAACACACACACATATATGGTTGTAGAATATAACGATTGCAACATAAATATAGTTGGTAAGTGTTGTAGTTGAAAACTCATAACTACAAGGAGATGTTGCTTTATGATCCTTGCTTAAGTACCACCAAACAAACAACTGTGTGTCAATATGTGATTCAAACAATTCCTTTGTTATGAGGATACTAATTGACAAAGAAGAGTGATGGGAGTTACGAGACTTATCACTAAACCCTTGTCTTTGTTGTTGCAGCTACATTGAAAGAAAATCTAACATACATCTTAGCTCCTACTTCTTTCCTAAAACATGCACACAAGAAAGAGCACAACCCTTTGCTTCCCTGCAATGACAAGATTAGTGCACAACAAAATCCAACATGCAATATATCATAGAATTATACAATGGACATATGGAAGGGAATCACTATGTATTATATCAAATTGAAGTACATAAGCAATATAAATTCAAGATAGAAGAATCACATCTTATTAAACCTAGTAGCATGATCTCCTTAGCCTCCCACAATGACTATAATAATGAAAACATATATGAGATTCTCACTAAAAAAGTAGCTTGACCCTTTTATGACACAAGTATATATATAAGGAAACTTCCATAATAATTCGCCCCTAGCTAAGTCATAAAGGTAATCCATTGATTTGATCTCCCAAGGAATGCGCAATTCTAGAAAAATATTGACATACGTAGGTTATAAAGGGTTAATATGACACTCACAACCCAAATTATACACTGAGAACCAGGGGAGGTAGTAGATTGCATGTGGAAAACCAACATTTGTGCACAAAAATGCTCAGAAACAAGGACACAAGCTATGCAAAAGGGTCAAGAGTATAAGGATGACTGCAACTGACTCAAATGCGGGAAAATAGGTTTATACCATATGTAATTTTTTGGATTTTTTGCATATACAATGTACTAGAAAAAGTGTTCACATCACACACCAAACTAAAAAGAGACAAAAACATCACACACACTCTTATGTACACGTGCAACTCAATCTATTAGGTCATGTCAAGGCATGCCCACTACCAGGCATAAGCCAAGGATTTCCATTCATGAACTCATGGAGGACTGGAGATACCATATGACACACCATTGTGGGACCATGTTGTAGAAAGTTGAACTACCCAATTCTTAAAGGTTGATGATACTAGGAAAAACCTAGAACCATAGCGTAATCAAGATTGATGCGAGGACATACAAGGTGAGTGGTCTCATGAATTAGTGTAGCTCCTTGACAAGGATTATAAAGGAATAAAGGGGTTACAAGGAACTCGTTGACAGGTACATATGAGTGGGACAATTCATTGGAAAGTTCAACATTAGAAGCCCAAGACTTGACTCGGTCCAAGGGCAGCACATGCAAGGATGGCTGAGAAAATGCCTCTTGGATCGATTAAGCTTTTCGAAGCCCAGGAGAATAGAGGCCTAAAGTGGCATAATCTCCCTAGTATTATCAATAGGTGAATCCATGACCTCCAAGATAACTCATCGAGAAGAAGACTCATCGTCAAGGGAGTCATGTGGAAGAGGCGAAGTGATGACCTGTGTGGGAAAAGGAGTCTAATTATATTCCATATTAGGATGGAGTTTCACACCAGTGTTAGGAGGTACTTATGGGACTATGAAAGAGGTAATATCTTCTGCTAAAGGTGACACATGTTCACCACTTTGATCAACTTCCAAAGGAGAAAAGCACCACCTGAGGGTCGGGATACCTATGGGATCCATAGATGTTGGAAGTTACCATGTGCATAGGGGAAATAGAAGAAGAAGGAATTTCGGGCATGGGTAAAAGAAATAAGAGATGGGATTTTAAATAGTCTTGAGCCAACACTCACATAAGTGCCAAATCTATATCCAATGAGTGGCACAAAAGTGCCCATAGTGGTAGTCTTGGTCGATGATATACAATAGTCCAACTGGTCGATCATGACAATCTTGACTTCATGGGGAATGTGAAGCACACAAAACACCGAAGACACAACAATATGCATGGCACAAAACCAACTATGGCCAAGGATCAAATTATAATCTAAGGGAGAATCTACAACTTCAACATCAACATAAGGATTCTTGCCCCCTAGCTCGATGACAAACTTTGATAGAACGCTCTTGTAGCTTTTAACCCTGTATAAAAATTATTTGCAAACGAAATATTGAAAAAAGAAAAATATATGATGGTGAAAACATAAAAATATACACAGATATTTTCTCTGTGTATAATAATAATATAAAAAATAAAATAATAAATAATAATAATAATATAATAATAATATAATAATAAATAAATAATAAAAATAAATAAATAAATAAATAAAATAAATAAAAAAATAAAATAAAAATAAAATAAAATAAAATCTTGGGGTGTTGCCTAGGACCACGTTCAGGGGGGTATCGTCCCCTTGCAAAGCCCTTGGAAAGGGTGGCTGCCACCCCTGCTGCACTTGATGCAACATAATAGTTCCTGAGACTAGTCGTGGAAAGAATATAACACGTAGCCAACTTCTCCCACTCGTTTTCTTTTCACACAGGGAGTTGCAAAGAGTGCATAATCATTGGTCTAGGTCAACAATGCCCAATAAAATTTCTCAGTGCTCACAGACTTTGTCAATACATCTGCAACATTCTTCAAAGTATCCACCTTTACCAACAACACCTTTTTGTTTTCAACCATATCCCTCACAAAGTGATATTGAACATCAATATCCTTTGTCTTCAAATGATAAGTAGGGTTCTTTACCAAGAAAATTGCACTTTAGTTTTCGCAATCTATCCTTATATATCATTGTACCAACCCCATACTTGAACACAATCTCTGCAACCAAATTGCTTCCTTGCTTGCATGAGTAGTTGCCATGTATTCAACCTCTATAGTTGGAATTGTCACTCCAAATTATCTCTTGCTCATCCATTTGACTTCTCCTCCAAATAGGTTAAACACATACCCACTTGTAGATCTTCTCTGATCTAGATCTCCAACCCAGTCTGTATCAACAAAGCCACATATTTCCAACACTCTAACCAATCCTGGTCATCCCTGGTAGCAAAAACCATAATCACTAGTGCCACGCAAATACCTAGATACCCGCTTCATTGTTATCCATTGCTTCTTCCCTAGTTTTCACATAAATCTGCTCAACACTGCCACTGCACGTGCAATGTATGGTCTAGTACAAACCATTCCATATATCAAGCGACTAACTACACTCAAATATGGAACATGAGACATGTCCTCTTCCTCTTCCCATGTCTTAGGACATTGTTCAAGGAATAACTTTACACCTACAGTCATAGGAACCTTCACCAATTTGTTATCTTGCATATTAAACCTCTATAATATTTTCTTGACATACTTCCTCTGGTTTAACCAAAGCTTCCTCTTTTCTCGATCTCATTTAATTTCTATGCCCAAAATATAGTTTCCAGCACCAAGATCCTTCATGTTAAATTTAAAGGACACTTAGGTCTTCATATTCTCGATAATTTATTTGTCATTTGCTATCAACAACATAACATCAACATATAAGACCAAATAAAGACCGCAATCACCGATTAATTTACAATACACATAGTTGTATGCTTTGTTGGTTGTGAAGCAAAGTCCCTATATATATGTATCAATTTTTTGATACCACATCCTTGGTGATTGCTTTAACCCATACAAAGATTTTTTCAACATACATATTGGTTCTTTCTTACCCTTCACCACAAAGCCTTGTGGATGCTTCATGTAGATATCTTCTTCTAGATCCCTGTGAAGAAATGTTGTATTCACATCCATTTATTCTACCTGAAAATCAAAAGCAGCAACAACACATAAAAATAATATAATAGAAGCTAACTTGGCAACAGGATAAAAAAATATCACCGAAATCAATTCCTAACACCTAGGAATAACCTTTCGCTACTAACCAAGCTTGTGTTTATCCACTTCACCTTTTTCATTCATCTTCTTCTTAAACACCCATTTGTTGCCAATGGGCTTCATTCCAGCTAACAACTCCATGAGATCCAAAGCCTTGTTTTTTCTAAAGTTGTAATTTCTTCAACCATGGCCTTCTTCCAAAGTTTGCCATCCTCTGAATCCACTGCCTCCCTAACAGTTTAGGGATCATCATCAGTAATAGATAAAGCAAAATTTGAACAAAAAGTAGATGGACTATGCCTCATTGGATGTCTTCTCTCTCGAACTGATCTCCTCAAAACTGAAGTGTGTGGTTCTTCCTCTTATGTTTCTTGTTCTTTTGCAGAGTTTAATTCTTCCTCCTTTAATTCAAACTCTGTCTTCTCTAGTTCGTTTTCCTTTGGTAGGAATTCATGTTTAATAACATCTTTCACTTCTCTAAACACCAAATCTCGATTGTAGACAACCTTCCTTGTTTATGGGTTCCACATGAAGATGATATGTTAAATAATTAACATGCAAATCCACTGCCTCTGCCCAAAATTTATGCCCTAATCCAGTGCCACTGAGCATGGTTCTTGTCGTTTCCATCAACGTCTCATTCATTCTTTTTGCAACTCCAGTTGTTGAGGCGTGTCTGTGGTATTCTTTTATTGTGATGTACTACACCAGAGCCTTAAATTTTTTAAACCTATCAAAGGCTTTAGATTTCTTTGTGAGGAAATATATCCATGTATTCCTCAAAAATTCATCTATAAATGAGACATAGTACACAGAATTACCCAGTGATGGAACTGACATAGGTCCAAACAAATCACTATGCAAGCTCTAATATCCCTTTTTCGCTCTTAGCACTAGAAGAAAAACTTACCCTATTATACTTCCCATATACACAATGTTCACATAAAACGAAATCCAAAGAGTAATTAGACATACCTTCTACCATACAAATACCATGTAGTATTTGAAGGCCTCCTCTCCAGTGTGTCCATATCTTTGATGCCACAACACAGTCTTTTTGCCAAAGACTACGAGATTTTATGCTCCACTTTCAAGAACCATAAACCTATTGCACTCATCAATAATAGTACTTCCCAGCAACTTGTACAGATTTTTGGTCTGGACTTCCCTCGTCAATATTAGTGCTTCTGAAACCATCTTGTAGGTATCTTTCTCAAACACAGTTTTTACACCTTCATCATCCATATTGCTTACAAAAATTAGATTTTTGGCTAATTCAAGAATGTGCAGAACACTAGGAAGTGTTCTAATCCTTCCACCTTGAATATTCAGCTTGAATTTTATGCATCCTATGATTAGGGAAGAAATTGAAGAGTAGGTGATCTTACATGCTTAACATATTGATTTGATTTACTCTCGATCTGGCACCTTATATGAGGTAATTCCCAATGCTCCTTGGCCTTCTACATATCTGCAATGACCCACGTCAGGACCACACTCTAATGGTGTTATTGGTTTCATTTTCTCCAATACTGCGAGTCATCTCTATACTCGACTAAGGAAAATGATTGTCACTTCTCAAGCCCCAACAAGTGCAACTAGTTGTCAACAAGCACCCTCTTCTTTGAACAATCCATCGAGGTTCTTACAGTGAAGTCCACATCACCTAAGAATATTCAACAACCTAGTGGTAAAAATAATAAAAGAATAAACGTGTTTATTAGTTGGTAAAAGGGATAAGGTGAAACAGTGTCTAAGAACTCCATCAAGAAGCCTAATTCGTACTAACCTATTGCATTTGCATCACTCATGAATATGGTCAAACATATGATAGCATTATCTTGTTTGAAATTCGATAAAAGGTCAACTCTAAGACCCTGCCTAGTTGATAACTGAAAGTAGTTCAAGAAAGTACGAGCCAAGGAAGAAAAGTCACTAGGATGCGCAATCAATTTTGATATACCATTTTACAACATCCCTTGTTAGGGTTCTTTGAAAGAGTCTAAACTTCACAAAATCATCCACCAAAGAGTCAGATGAACACCATAAATTATAGGTGGTTATATGTGTGGAAGGATTCTCTCCTAACTTCCCTTCAAACTTAGGAATATCGAAAGGTAACTTGGATGGTATAGGTGGCCATCGAGGGTCATAACAGATGGGGTCATTTGTCAACTTATCCAAGTCTGGTAAATCAAGAGGTGTCAAGAAATGAATATGTTGCTAGCCAAATGGATCATAAAGGAAAAAAAACCACGACGTACCATATGGTTCCCCCATAACATACTTAAAGGCCAAGGTTATCGTTCATCCTAGTATAGTGATGTGTTGGGGCAATATATGAGGTGTAAGGATTATGACCCCTAGGGTAACTGCTTCTAGAGAACAAAGGACAACTAAAGGTTTAGCTGCCAACAAGATTATACCCAACATTAGATGAAAAACCCCCATGTGCAGAAGCATAGTCATAAGGATTGAAACTCATAGGCATAGAGGTACTAATGGGATAAGTACCCCCAAGTATATTATCCCCCCCAAAGGAAGAGGAACCTCCAGAGTAAGGCATCCCTCTAAACATAGAACTAGAACAAGGTTGATAATTACTAACAAAAATAAAGTTGCCCCCAGTCTAGCTAGAGGCAATAGATGATCCCCCACAACGTGTTCCCAAAAGTAAATATGCTCATGCTAAGTGTATGAATCGTAGGTTGAGATGAACTAGGAGTGAGTATCCCAGCTCCTGCAGATTGATTAGAGACTCCAAACACAAATCTAGAGGAAGGCGTAGACATAGATAAAGTTGGAAAACTTGATTGGGTCATACATATCTAGTGGAATGCCCCAAGAATATGGGAGAGGTGTAGGAGGTATGGATCCTGCCACATTGAGTAGTGGTAAAGATGACACTACAACAAATATCATCGATGTAGAGGGTAAAGAGATGCCCATATCCCCCCATAGTAAAATTAATACTTTCACTCTCCATGTGGTAATACAAGTATGAAAAGGCTTTACTAGCGTCATGATTCAATTGCACTAAAGTCGGGCCGAGAGGTTTAGCCAAAGGTGGGTTAACTTGTGGCATAAGACTTTCGTCGATTGCCTCAATAGTTGTAGTATCTTCCTTCCTAGGACCAATATTATCCCCCCCAACCTGAGCATGGTTTAAGTTTTCTGTTACCATAATTAACCTACGTCTAGGAGGTGGTAGGCCTTCCTCTTTGGGAGAAAGGCCTAACAGTTTATGAGAACATTAGTTATTTTGTTTAGCCACCATGAATATATGTTTATTATTGAATAAAGACAGTTAAGACACCCATATGACCAACCTATGGATTTGATCAAACAACACTCTCTAAAAGAGACCTCTAAGATAAGCGCACACACACACAAAATAGACAGATAGAGAAGGGATCTTCCCGTTGTCACAGCGTGGTTGATGAGGGATCAGGTTGATAGTGAATATATGGTTGGGGCAATTACATTGGCGACATACTTAGTGATCATTATAGACCCGACACAAGTACCCTCACAAAAAGTGAAGCACCCCCCGAGAGGACCGAGTGAGTTTGACCAATGTCTACCCAAGGTACAGGGAGGATGACCCCCTCATAATCACAGATGTAAGCTTCCTAGGAAATGTCACCTAGGCTCCCAGCGACAACACATTCCCTTGGGGAACAATATTAAGTCGAATTCACATGCAAGGGTAGGGAAACAAAGAATGTAACTCCCCTGAAAGATTCCTCAAATTGAGGTATACTCCTCCCAGGTGATCCCCAAGTGCTACAACAAAATATATTAATAACATCATTTGTAATACATGTAAACCATGCCACCAAGATGAACGAAGCGAGTCATGTCACCCCACTAGATTTAATGTGACCTCGTGTATGACCTCTCAATATAAACGCTTCTCAGGAAACACTCAACAACAAGTGGATTTTCCCTCCCTAACACAAGATGCTAAGTTTGTTTTTGTGGTCTTGGAGTAGTTAACCTCACTCTCCTATTCCAAGGCCGTAGCCTAAGCTAATGTTGTTATGCCACTGGTGAAAAAGAAAAAAGTATCGAACATATTTGATTAAGTGTTAATTTTAAGGGTTGTTGTTTACTCAATAAGGTAGTAGCATGTAACTCAGGTGATGTGAATAGACTCAAGACCCAACCCTAATGCACACTACATTGAAATGCAAAATTCTCTTTTTCGTTCTATGTATTCTAACTAGAGAAGGGAAGAGAGTCTTTTCCTTTTCAAAATGAAATAAATCAACCTCACACACTCTCAATAATCATTCCTTTGAAATCATTAAGCTTATAACAAAACAAACCCAAAAAATATTCACAAGCAAGTCACTCAAAAAGAGAGCAAAAATAACATAAAGCAAGAACACAAGCCACTCAAAAGATCTAAACTTGCCTTTGCAAACAAAATATCAGTCAAAAGCAATAAAAAAAGTTGATAAACAATAAGAAGAAATGGAAAACAAGTGTGAGGGTTGTAGCTCAATTAGTAGCAAAAAAATTTCTACAATGGAAAAAATTGAACCCTAACCCAAGGTAAAGACTAGAAAGGAATGAAATAACGAGAATGTTTTGAATAAGATATGATGACACACAACCATAACTTTCAAGTCCACTATTGCACAACCACGACAGATCAAAAGTAAGAACCCATTAAAAACAAGCAAATTCACGCATAAAATCCTTCAGTGGAAACACCAAAGAGGAGAAAATGACTAGATTGAAAACAAAACAAGTGTTTTGACACATATTTGAACTAGATCTGAATTGTAAAAACCAACAAAAGTATAGATATAAAAGGAAAGAGCAAGATCTTCAGGATAGATACCCCAAAGTCAAGCAAAAGCAACTTAAAGAAATCCTAAAATTGCATACTAAATAGATCCAATTTAAATGAAAAGTTGTAAACCAGATATGAAGTAGATCTGTACTATAGGGTGCAGTAGGAACACAAATAAAAAAGTAACAACAATAATTAGAGGATAAATACCCCAAATCCAAGCCAAGTGGGATCAAAATAAACCCTAAGAAGGCAAAGAAGGAAAATCCAACCCAAATAGAAAGCTCTGAATCATACCTGCAATAGATCTAAATTGTAACATGCAGTAAAAGGATAAACCTAAAAGATCCAAATAAAATCCTGAGGGAGAACCCTTCAGAAATTGAATATACAGTCGTGGATGTTGTTTAAACAAAGAAATATGGGTTTTAAACACCAATTAACAACGACTAACTAATGTCTGCAAAGTGCAAATGCTCTGTCAGCAGGTATAAATTTTCATTCACGAAATAAAACGCCTTTAAAAATAAGAGTAGATGAGATCTGACTATATCTGGGCAAATAAAGCAGACACAAACCTAGACAAGGTCATATAGCCACAAAGAACAGGGAGAAATCAAAAGAAAACCAAAAACACAAAGGGAAGGAAAGATTCAAGTAAAACCAAGCCTAACTCCCAAGTGGAGTTGTTGGCTTAGTGGGTCCTGCACGAGGTTCAGAGTTAAGTTTGCCAAACAAATCCTTACACAACTGGTACTTTCGACATCAATCTGCGGAGCGCGGACTGAAGTCTCACCCGAAGCATATGGGGGGATGCTAGAACCAAGTTTCCGCACTCGAAGATGGTTGTGATGTTGTTTTTATACCATTTGTCTGCCTTCAAGCAGATCGATAAGCCCTTAAGGCTTATCAATATAACTCCCTCTTACCAGCCTCTAGCCCTTCGCGAAGGTCTACAACTGTCTTTCGCGGACCCTAAATAGGTAAATACACCACTTACGTGCCTCTGTAATTACTCCTAAGTGTGTTATGACCCAACCAACTTAAGTGTATGATATCTTTAACATGTGTTAAGATATTCTTCACATAAATAGATATTATTACTTGCGTTCATATAACAATGTAAACCATGTAGAATCACGCATCAATACAATATTAAATCATAAACCCAATATTCATCACAAAATAAACACATTCATTCATAACCGAAGTAAATGGACAAAACACAGATATTTCCAGAATAATCTCTTTATTGATACTTTAGATTTGCTTACAGACTCAAGACTACCTTGCGCACACAGTTGCAGGGGTCCGCGCACTCAACTGCGAACTCTACTCTAGGCCTTTGCGCACACAGCTGCAGAGCCTTTCTTCTACTCTAAGACTCTTCACTTCTAATGATCCATTACATTCATCAACATCGACTATGAACTACCTTAGACTCTCTAAGACACTCCTTTTTATACAATCCCATGGCCCACGGACCATGGGTAGGTCTATACAAACTGACACAACTTACATAAACGAAGGGAAAATCCCTTTATGACACTTACTATCTACACGCTTCACGATCACAACTTGCAGAGACTTTACACTTTACGTAATAAAACTTGGGCTTTCTGCCCCAAAATTGACCGCAAGGGACCCTGTCCCAATAGGCCCCCAACACAAATATCGTGACTCGCCCCTAAGCCACTCTTCTAGTGCGAAGATTTTACTGTGGAGACCTCCCAACTCGACTTGCGCTACTGCTACCTCAGTCGTGCTCTACGTGGCTACCTATTTGAGTTGCTTGATCGTTGGTCCTACACTGTCTTCTTTGACATTCTGATGTGTCCTTTGTAAGCCTGCCAACTTCTCTTCAATGGTGGCAGAGATAACATATGCCTCGTCCAACTAAGGCCCCAATCTAGCCTTAAGGACCACCTCTTTGTGTTGCACTACCTCCACATGTTCGAGCAATTTATTTTCCTCATGCAACTTAGTCAATTGCTGTGATATAGCGATAGTGTGCGCCATCGCTCTTACTTCTTCATATTGCTGTTGCAATTCTTGGGCCTCTGTGTTCAACCTCTACAGGTTAGGATCGTCTTGCAGATTCGTAACAACCTCCATAGATTGCTCAAAGAGCGCAGTGCAATCCGCCACTACAGCATCTACTATCATGACTGCGTCCTTCATAGTTTCCTTGTGCTATTCTTTGACTTTTGGTGGATTTTAAGGTTGTGACTTCAACTCAATCTCTATGATTTTAAGGTTCAGTTCAAACTGAACTTTGGCCATCTCTGTCCTTGCATCGCACACCTGCATCCAATTTCATAACCTTGCCCTCCACCGTCGCTTCTTCTAGGATATGTAGTTCTGAAATTGTTTTGCATGCTTCGGCTACAACGACTGCGGTTTGCTCATTCTTCTCCTGAAACTTCTTCCAGGCTTCTAGCGCGACTGTCTTATGAATGAATATCAGTTTGTTGTTGACTTTCTGCTCGCTGATCATGCTCAGTGTGCATTGATCTCGGGCCTTAAGCTCTTCAATCACACCTGCTTGTAGCATGTGAAGGAATTCACTGGGGAGCGTGACCAAGTTCAAACCAATATTCTTTAAAGCGTTGACAATAGACTTGTCATCTTCCACCTCCATGCTCAGAGTTCCATCTGGTAGTGCGACTGCCTGGAGATCCAAGGATCGAACCAACTCTGAGGCTTGAGTGGTCCCAAGCATCCAACTATATGATGTCGCGCTGCTCTTCCCTGCACCTACTTGCGATTTAGTTGTTTGGATTTGCAGCTCATGTAGACCAGTCTGTATGGCACTTAGTGCCTACTTCTGTTGCTTCTCAAACTGTTGTAGCAGTTCCACTGTCGTATCCCTTACCTTAACTCCAATATCATCCAAGTCACCCTCCTTCAAGGTGATTGGATCGAGCAACGATTTGGAGGCTTTGGTCTTCTTTCGCTGTCCCTCCTTTTCTTGTTCCATATGTCACTTTACACGAAAAGGAGTGCTCTCCAGATCTCTGCCACCCTGTTCCGACTGTTCTTTGTCCTTTGTTTGGGGAGAAGGAGATTTCTTACTCTTGTCAGATTTGCGCTCTTCCTGCTTTGCTTGTTCCTTTGCGGCATGCTCCGCTTCTGCGCACGCCTTGTCCTCGGTCTCTTTCTTCCTATTTTTTGCCAACTACTACACCTTCAGTTGGGCCACTTCCTTTTTTGCTTCTCCGTGAACTTGCTAATCCCGACAGCTAAATCCGATGGTATGTGCCAATCAACTGGAATCGTTTGAGGACCTCTCCGATGGCATCATTCGTAGCCAAGTAAGGGATATCATACAACTTCTATTCTGGATCCTTTAGCGTTGAGATGTAAATGTGGTGGAAGTCCGCTTTGAACTTCGCATACCCAGATAAATGCTCAAAAACGGTTGGCGACAACCACGACTTTCGGTTGATGGCCATATGAATGCTCATCTCCATTAATACCCAAAAAACTTTAGTTTCTTGAATGTGTGCATCATCCTTTGTGGGCCATAGTGAAGCAAACTTTGTTGCTTCTGGTAAATCTGTCTGAATCAGAGGAAAATGGCTGCCCTTTGGCAATTCCCACGCGACCAACAAAATTGACATTAATAGCCACAGGTAATGGAAAGTTTTACTTTAGTCTTGTGCCTCTCTACAGTTCACAAGGAACTCACTGCACAGGTAGCTCGCTAAGTTAAATTGTACGCCCTCCGTGCACTGAACCACTAACGAAACTATTGGTGTCGACACCTAACCTGCACGACACTTCCTCATCACTTTGCCAGCCAAAATTTTGGTGGCCACCTTCACTGCGGGGTCAGTAATACTGGAAATAGAATACCTACACGCTTTCTTGACAAGTTTGAACTTGTCCTTCATCTTCTCAGCAAGGTTTCACTTGCCCCTCTTTCTGCCAAATGCCTTTGCAGGATTCAACCCAAAGTGAGGTAACAATGTGATCCTATGGATAAGCATATCAGTGATCGGTATGGGCTCAGTCAACTACAAGCACCCGTCATGCAAAAGGCACAATAACTGCTTAATGACTGTTAAATTTATAGGGGAGCGGTGGTAGTGAGGCACCTAGAGCACGTTCAACATAACCCTGTATTATTTACCCCACAAATCCATTCCACCAGCTCCAGCGCGGTGACACCAGATTCCTTGTAGAATACTCGCTTCATGAAGGTATCCGTGGGCAGGTGGGGAAACCGCTCAAAATCTCCCAAAACCCAATCTTCGAGTTTCAGATGTGGAGTGTGAGCTAAGCGTGGATCTTCAAAAGTGTTTTTTTTTTTTTTTGGGCAGTAAGGGTGTGTTTAAGAGGAACTGTCCCTCATCTGGGTCCTTCGAAACCTTCACTTTGCCTTAGCGTAGAGGGATGTACTTCGACAACTTTGAAATAAGGTCTACCCCTCAACATCTATGTCTTCCGTGCCCTCGTCAACCTCCAGGTCTACCACTTTGCCTTTCTCCTGCGCAGTTGGATTTTCTTTCTGCTACGCCTGTGTAGGTGCACGTTTCCTTGGTGACTCGCACATCGATAGTGTCTTCTTTTATTTATCCTTCTTTGGCTTGGGAGACTCTCTTGGCGGCGTAGGCGACCTCGATGCCTTAGGCACTGCTGCGAGAACCTCCATACTCATGACCTCAGGGGCATCCCCCTCAAAGGTGACAACGCCCCCAGTACTAGCGGTCTCATCTCGTGTAGACATGACACTGTTAATGAAGTTCTGATCGGACTCAGACACAGGGCTTGCAAGCAAATTCTCAACGAGCTTATGCAACAGACATCAACACTCAGAAATTCTCAGAATATAAAGTGTTTCTTGTTGGATGACCATCTGTAATTTATAGGCAATTTCGAATTTAAATTCGACCGTTCCACCCAAAATCCATTCATAAATGTGAGATTGGCAACATATTTCCAAATATTTCACACTTGATTTCAGCCTTAAATACCTTAAATTCTGGCCTCCCGCTGCTCTTAACCGTCTTCTGGTAGTCAAATCATGAATAATGACAATAACAATCACTTTTTGGCTACGTTGCACAGTCTCTCGTCTTGTAAAGCAGCTCCCTTTGCGTGTCTACGATACTGTGACACCCTTCTATTCTACGCAAACCCCTCATTGTGCAACTCTACAACCTGGGAAGTGTAGTTTATAGTCTCGTGCCTCCTTTCAGTTGCATGGAGCGCTAAGACTGTGCGATCGTCATATAGTCATTTGGACAAATCCCCGTTGTATGGCTTCAATCAACTGCCATTTATCTTTCGATAAAATGGATGTTCATTCAATTTCAAAAGTTGAACTGCTCCATCATTCGTAATCTCCTTGATCACATATGCCCTAGCCAATGCATCTGAAATTTTCCTAGAAATTTATCAAACTTGCTGTCATATAATAAAACTAAATCGTTTACCTTGAAGGTGCACAGTTTTATGTGCCGATCGTGCCATACTTTTTCACGCTCCTTCTGAACTTGTTGATGGAATCCAGCTAAGAATCTATCTTCATCCAGCTCTGTCAGTTGTGCGAGCCGCTCTTCTAAGGCTCCATGGTTTTCCATTCCTGTGAACGTCGCTATGCATAGGCTAGGCACAATATACTCCATAGACATCACAACCTCTATGCCATAGACCAGTCTGAAAGGTGTCCATCCGGTTAGCTTCTTAGAAGTAGTTCTATACGCCCATAACACAACGGGTAGGTGCATGTCCCAATCATTCCTTTGTGCATTGCAAACCTTTGTTAGCGCATTCTCTAATATCTTATTAAACTCTTTTACCACTCCATTAGCCTAAGGACGATATGGCATTCTCTTTTGATGATACACTTGGAACTCTTCCGTTAGCACGTTGATTGTTTCATTAAGGAAGTGTGTACCATGATCACTCATCAAAATATTCAGGCAACCGAACCTGGTCAGCACATATTGAAATAGGAACTTCGTTGTTGTTGCCTCTGTACAATCCTTTACAGGCTGTGCCTCCGCCCATATGGTCAAATACTCTGTCACGGTGATGATATATTGTGCACCCATCTTCTTTCCTGGAGGTTGAATTGGTCCCAAAAAATCAATCGCCCACTTTTCAAATGGCTACAATGACACTTGCAAATTCAGAGGTAGCTCATCCCTCCGTGATGGCCTGCTTGTCCTCTAACATGCATCAGAGACCCTACAATATGCTTTGGAATCCTTATGCAATATCGGCCACCACAACTCGACGCATAAAATCTTCTGCACTATTTTTTTCCTGTATAATGGCCTCCTGCAACCCCTCCATGAGCTTCAGCTAGGATATTGCTTCATTCAAAATCAGGCACATATCATCGTAATATCTCATCTGATCCCATTTTATACAAGTTACTTGCAATAACAGTAAAATCTGCCACATGCAGCACCAATTCCTTCTTCTGTTGACTCGTGTATCCTTATGGAGTTGTTCCTGTAGTCAGGAAGTGGATAATGTCTGCAAAATGATTGTCTGCCACGTGCACCGCAAAGAGCTGCGCGCCAGGCAGTCATTCCTCCATATTAGTAGGCTCTTCCCCTGTTTCGATGCGCAGCAGGTGATCTGATTTGGCATTAAACCGTCCTGGTTTCACAATTACTTTGAAATCATACTCCTAAAACAACAACAACCACCGGCATATTCCCCTCCCCCCCCCCAACGCGGGCTTGTTGACCAGGTACTTTAATGCAAAATCGTTTGTATACATCTTGAAGTGTCCGCGTAGGAAATAATGCCTGAACTTCTGGAGCACGTACAGGGTGATCCAATTCTTCTTTACCAACCCGTGTTAGTACTACTCCTAGCGCAATACATGACGCATCCACATGCACATGAAATTCCTTCTTCCAATTTGAGAAGACTAGGATCGGAGCGATGACCATCTTTTCTCTTAACACATCTAGGTTGTGCTGACATTCCTCATTCCAACATAATGTAGCGTTCTTCTTCAACAACTTTTCCATCGGTGCGATAATATGAGCATAACCCTTGATGAACTTTCGATAATAACCAGTAGGACCCAGTGTTGCACACAACTGTTTGACACTTCTTAGCGCCTCCAAATTGATTATAACCACAATCTTAGCTGGGTCCACCATTAATGCTTGTCTCCACACTACATGACCCAACAAGATTCCAAAAGGGACATAAAATAAACACTTCTTCAAGTTTAGTGCGATCTAATACCTCTGACACGTATCCAACATTAGGCGCAGACTAGCTACATGGTGCTTTACCATCCCAAACACCGTCCAATCATCAAAGTATACCTCCAAAAACTTGTGAATGAACTCTTTGAACACCGTAATGACTAAGCACGAAAATATTGTTGACGCATTCTTAATCCAAAAGGCATTGCAGTATATTAAAAACATTCCCACTTAGTTGCGAAGGTCGTCTTACTCCTATCTTTCGGTGCGATCTTTATTTGATGATATCGAGAGAACCCATCAGTAAATGAGTATGCTTCATGGCCTCCTACATTATCCAGCACTTCATCGGTGAACAGAGTTGGAAAAGGATCATGTATGCAAGCATCATTCAGCTTCCCGAGGTCTACGCATATCCTTATTTCATCCTTCTGCTTCTTTTCCTGAATGACCATGGGACTTACCCAATCAGACTCCTCCACTGGTTCAATAATACCCGCTGCCAACATTTTGTCCAACTCCAAGTGGACCTTTTCCCTGTACTTAGGGTTAAGGCGATATGGCCTCTGTTTCATAGGCTTCGCATTTAGTTTCAATGTTGTCTTCATCACTCCTAAATCACCTATTATCCCTTTCAGGTCTGAAAACTTTGTAGGGAACAAATATTGGTATTCGCGGAGCAACTCAACAACCTTATCCACTGTAGAATCATCCCAGTAGTCCCCTATCATCGCAAGCTTTAGCTCCGCCTTTGTTCCAATATTCACTTGTCTAGTTTTTAGCGGTGCGGTGATATATGGGTTCGCTATCTGCGGCCCCTCAACTTCGTGGTGACCTTCTATCTCTGGGATATTAATGTGCCTTAGGTCCTCCTCTTCTTCTTTAGGAGTCACATTGTAGCACTCCAACGCATGGCGCACTGGGTGGTCCAATTTGGTTGAATCAAATCCAAGGGATCCTATGGTATTCTGAAGATCGTCGCCTTGACCTCCTCCAACGCTTCATCGATGCATCCATCCTCAAATTTGATGGTCCCATGCAATACGTCCATCAGCTTTCGAATGCACCCAATCTTGATCTCGTGCCGTTATCTTATAAATATGGTCTAAATCATCGTCACTTTCATAATCGTGGACCCGTTCAATATAGTGCAGTCCTTCTACAAGGTCCAAAGGTACTACTACGTGGAGCGATTTCCTCTCAAATGACATTGTCTGCTTCTTCAAATTGATCACCCCATTGATATCAATAGCCCAATCGATCCCAAGGAGCACAAGGTAGGGATTGTTGTCATCGACAATCTCTGTCACTTTGAAATAGGCCAACGTGCTTGTGCCTTCAATATCTACTGTTACTCCTTGTAGTCTTCCCATGGGGATAATCTTTTGCTAATTTGCCATCCTCAATTGAATAGGAGACTACTGCAGCGTAGGTCTCCCCATTCCATCCCATGTCTGTTTTGGCAAAACATTCGCATCTAACCCCAGATCGAGAATCACTTGGTCCATTTCATACTCTCCTATTTACGTGGCAAGCCTCATCTCACACCCTGTTCTTACCTTATGTTTACCGATTTTCCTGACCACGCGCGATCCCTCGAGAGCATTTTCTTTACCAACACATTTATTGATCAACTCATGTAATCCTTTGACGACCTTGCTATCATGTAGCAGCTTCATACAGGTCTCCAAAAAGGTAGTAAGCATGGATGGGTTCATTTCTTCAGACTGCTTATCTTGACTTCCTAAGGTAGAACCCTCAGCGAAGCTTTTCTTTGCTTCCATGAAGGTCTCTTTTGCGCATTCTAGATCAAATCCAACCTCCTTCTCTGAAGTTTTGCGAACCCATTCACTTTCCTCAGTCTACTTTCCCTTATCTTCGCCAGTCGTCATCCCACTTCGCAACACTATATTCACATTATAATCCTCTTCGTGGGGTTCAACCCTCATGATCTACAGCTTTTGGATAGGTTGTTGAGGCTATGTCCCCTTTTCGCGCATCTTAGCTATTAATACAGGGTAGTCTTCTTGTTACACAACATGTTTTCACTATCCTTGTACTCCCCGTCCACGATCCTGGAGGACCTCTATAATGAACCCTACATGCTTTCCCATCATGAAGAAACTCTCAATATGTCCCTCTTCATGAGTAGAATAATTCATGTTTGCATCATTTCCTAAGAATCTGCCTTTTATCCCAGTTTACAAGACAGACACTACTGACCAATTTCCTCCTCGCACCGATTTGTAGAGATTAAAACTAGCCCTAGCATCATACGGAGCAGTTGAGCCTTTTTTCAGTCGTGCCAATCCTCTTTTGGCAAGTTTTTTAAATATGGTGTCGAAGCTTCCAGCTCTAGAAGCTTTATAACGGAAGTCTGGTAGATGGTTGGGTTGGATGGAGCCGAGGAAGTCAGTTTGGGCTCCTTTCCCCTATTAGGATGGAAGCACTCAAGAGATAAGACCTTCTCCCATGATGAGAGGAACCATCTCCCATCCATCCAAGCTATATAAACCTCTCTTTTCCCAAGCTAAACTAGTTTTGGAGTGAGTTTGAATGATCAACAAGACATCTATAGCTTGTAGCTTTCTAGTGTATTTTTGAGGGAGAATAGTGTGTTTTGGTTTAGTTTGATACTAGAGGAAAGAGGCCTTAAAACTTATATTGTTGGGGCTATCCATGAGATGCTAACAGAAGTGTGGGAACCCGATACGTCAGAGGAGATTAGAAACATCAAGGCATTGGTTGTAATCTCTTTCTGATTTATATGAATACAACTATTGATTGATTTCCTACATGAAGTGTTATTTTACACCTTTATTGCTTAATGTTCCTTAACCTATTAAGTAGGCCGAATACAATATTGTATGCTATCACATTTGTTGTTGTTGTTTGTTTGCTTGTTTAAGGTATTCAAAGGAAGGAAACGGAAGATAGCTAGAGTGAGGAAGCAGGATCATCACCAAGTGGAATAACGTTCTAAGAGGTAGGCCCTTTTAATTGATTCTAGCTTAAGGAGATTTTCCATAGATTGTTTGTTTGTGGCTAGACCTGCTCTCTCGGGCTAGAGGAATTGTTTGTGTCTACACTGAGAATTTACGTGCACCAAAAATTGGCGACCATACTGGGGAGCCAATCCTTCTGTTTGATTGATTGTCATTTTAAGGTTTTGTGTGAACTTTTCTAGTATCACCATTTCCCTTTAGTGTTCCCTGGTTTACTACTCTGAGCCCCAAATTTACAGTGGCAAGTTTGGTTTTAGCCTTTGAATTTTTTAATTTTTTTCCTTGAATCCTCGGTTACTACGTTTATTTTTTCTGACAGTGGCGTTGATCAGCGCAATTTTCTCAAAAACAGTCGCGTCGATCCCCTTTTGGCGCTTGTTGTCAATTAGGCAGTCGCGCCGATTCTTGTAGCTGAAGACTAGGGTTTCCCCTAGATCATAGCCAGTGTATCTTGCCCTTCTAATTTCTATCTCTCAGCTTGTTTTGATTGTGTTCTCCCTGACTGGAAAGCTCTTTTAGATTGGTTTGCATGCTTGTTTGATTTGAATTTTCTTCACTTGGTTTCTTGAGTTCTTGGATGATGTATAACCCTAGGGAATCTAGGTTGTCACCCATTCACCTGTTTGCGTGCTTAGGAAGTCAAGTCAATAGTCAAAGTTGCTCCTTGCATTTCTTTTGATTAGTCATTTTGTTTCTTTGATTTCCATTTAACAAGTTTGAAAAGTTTTGTTTGTTGTTTGAGCGTCTCTTTTCGGGCATAGATCAACACATTACTCATCTTGTTTTTGGTTGAGTCTTTGCTTTAGTGGTTTGATAGGAATTCTCTTTTGTGCTTTGCATTTGCTTATGATTGATTGTATTGGAAATGTTTCATTGAAGTGTGAAGTGTTTGTGAAATATTCATTCCATCATTTCGTTGAAAAATTCATAATTATAGTTTGTTGAATCAATATGTTACACTAGTTAGCATCATTGAACATTAGAGTTGCATCGTCATTTGCATTGGAAAAGAAATGAATTATCTTTACTAGTGAAAGGACTACTTAAAGTGCATTTGATAGGAAAGTTAGGAATTGGAAAGAGTTTTTAATCATTTTGTTTTCAAAAAGCGAAATAGTGAAAAGGTCATTTTTGCTTTTGATTGCTTGTTTTGTTGCATTTGAGTGTGTTTTCTACTCTCATTAGCGTAGACAATTCATTAAATTGAAAAGGTCTTGTCTCATTTAGCTGCATATAGGTGTTTTTCGAGTCACATCGATAAGGCCTAAAATTCGAGACATAATATCAATATAAACTCTAAAATGTATTCAATTAACCTAAGGCGCATTTGAAACCTAACGATCACATTTAGTAGGTCTAGGCTAGTGTTCCAGCGTCTTTAAACCTAGTAGCTATCATTCACTTCGGCACTAGACAGCGCTAGTACAAACTTATGCTCCTCGTACCGTCGCGTATATAAATGGAGACCCCAGTAGGTTGCAATCATTTATCCATTGGAATTCGAGTTTGCTGCCTTGTAAACGTGATACACCGAACACAACATTTAGGGAGATTGCTTGCCTGTACTTCTTGGTTTGCCTCGAGGTATTCTGCAGTTCACAGTTACTTGGTAATCCTTTTTGCCTAGATCATCCTAAGTAGTCATTTTGATAATTTTGACTCCCTAAATATAAAATACCACCCGAGTGCTTGTCTTTTCAAGCTCGTTTCAAACCGAAAGTGATAAAGTCACCTTTGCTTCTTTCTTGACTTTTAAAACATGAAAGAGCACCAGTTTGTTTTTGCGTCTTAAAAAATGGTTGCCCACGATCATATAACATCCCTGTTAATCTTTTTTTTTACCACATCGTGAGTATACCTTAAAATACATTTTAAATCCTTGAAATCAATCTCTCTTCTGGTTATTTAAGACAAAATCATCGTGGCCGAACCAACTAGTTCGCCTAGTTCTGGTTCCTCTCCTCTATCTAAAAGATTGTCTGAGGAACCTTTTCCTAAATTGTCACAGTTGCTTGAGGACCAAGGTGATGAGCTTGGAATTGTTCTGAGTATTCAACCTTTGTCATCTCATCCTCCTCCTTCAAATACTGGGTCACTTTCTGACATTGGCCCGGAATCCCCAGATAATCAACTCCAGACTCCCGAGAGTCCACTGACTTTTGAAGGTTAGCTTGGACTGGTTGTTTATCCTCCAAACCCTTTATTTGATCCTGTTGTGATATCATCGCAACATCCGTACAATAAACTGAGTATTGCTTTGGAATTATCTCCTCGAACATCTTCGGTAGTCCATCGTTGCATGTTTTCACCCATGGAATCAGAAGGCGAAATCCTAGTCTCCTCTCCGGGTCATTCGAAGGTTTCCACTTCACACACGGTCAAGGAGCAAGAATATCCTTTCCCTCCTGAAGGTTTCCCTTACACGTGAAGCATTCCGACCAATGTTCATCTTGATTTATCGCATAATTATGTGACTTTAGCTCAATTGGTTTCAGGCACGACTACTACCTCATCACTATTTCACAACCCTATCTGGGAATCTAGCGTTATGCCTACCTTAGGTCTGTTCATTCAGAACCTGACCTCCCAACAGACAATGCTTTCTGTAGTTACTTCAGTCCCGGTGCAACCCACCATTCCAAATCCTCTTGTTTCTTCGGTCAAAGTAACCCATCTGGTTCAACTGACGATCTCGAGTCATGTCTCTGTCAGTTCTTCGATCCCTCTAGTGAGTGGACAGGTTGTGCCACTACCTAGGGGGAAAAGTCTGAATGTGTCTATGATGTCGGGTACAACCAATGTGAGTGATTCACAAGCTCACATGGTTGGAATGAACCAACCCTCTTCGAGTGCCATTCTAAACCCTATTGGTCCTGCTGGATCGAGCAATGTCCAATATGAACAGCCGAACCCTATTGGTTCGTCTAGGTCAAGTAACATCCATCACCAACAGCCTAATATGGCTCGGGTTCAGTGCCAACCTCCTTATGTTCCATATCATTCACAAGCGATGGTTAATCCACCCTACATCCCTTAGCCTGGACCTTATGTCCAGCTTGGCCCGTCCATCGCACCTGGTGGGTATGGCCAGATATAGTTTAGGAACTTTCAAGGTGTCATTTCGGGAACTGTTCAAGTACCTTTGTAGTAGTAACGATAGCTCCTGCAGTAGCAAGGGCAGCCTTTGTTGCAACAAGGCCAGATGATGCCGCAGCAAGGACAACTGCAACAATCGCGGGGGCAACCCTCGCAACAATCGCAGCAAACCATGCATTCGCAAGTGTAGTATGCACCACAATCCTCCCAACCTATGCTTTCGCAAGGTCAACCTCTGCAGCGAGAGGGACAACCTGTACAACCGCAAGGTCAACCTTTGCAGCAACAAGGTCAACCCGGGCATCAACAACCCTTATACTCATATCAACAAGGTCAACCCTTGCAAGGGCAAGGCTAGAGTCAAGTCCTACAACAGGAAGCGTAAAATCCTTATGTCCAAGGGCAACAGGTTCAGCCTCCTTTTTTCCAAGTACAACAAGTACAAAATCCTTATGTCTAAGGGCAACAAGTGCAGAATTCTTACGTCCAAGGGCAACAGGTCCAAAACCCTTTTGTCTAGGGGCAGCAGGTCCAGAACACTTACGCCCAAGGACATTAGGTACAAAATCCATATGTCCAAGGCTAGTAAGCTCAACAACCTTTTAACCCGTATGTTGCTTATCAACAGCCTATGGCCGGAGAGTTTTAAGGCTTTCAATGTTAGAATCCTCCCTATGCGCAAGGTAACCTACAGTGGGGGCAAAATCAAATGCCATATGGACAAAATAATCCACTAATGGGACAAAATTCTTACCAATAGGGATGGGCCCTGCCAGTTGGGCCCCCTTATTGACCTAAAATGCTTTTCAATACACAATTGTCGTTCTTGGCTACATTGGAATTGCTAGATGTGTCTAGACTCGCGAATGACCCAATTCTTCATTCACCATATTGGCCTCCAGTTCCATCCAAGATTCTAAGTGATTGTCTGATGTTTGAAGGAAAAGCAAAAGAGGATCCACAAGCCCATGTGATGACATATCACCTATGGTGCTCCTCGAATTCCTACATTGATGATTACATTTGTCTTCAACTTTTCCAACGAACTCTTACTGATGTCGCAGCCAAATGGTATATCGAGCTACCTTGAAATACCTATCATGACTTTAACACTCTCACCATGGCTTTTGTCACACATTTCCAGCTACCAGTCTACTATGAAACTGGCACCCATCTGCTAACGTCGCTCAAGCAAGACACTGCAACCCACATCTCTTATCACATCCATGACTGGAGACGTAGCGCTGTCTGATTAAATTTGAGATTGTTGATAATTTATTGATCGAGTAGTTCACCAAATCATTTGTCAACAAAATTGTTGAGGACATTGCTATGGGTGGATGTGTCACTGAGGAACAAGCCATCATGCATGCCAAGTATGTAGACCTCATCTATTCACAATCTGGTACGTTATATGATGTGGTACCCGATGTGCCCAGACCATCATCTGATATGATGACATCTAAGTCTCCAGCTACACCTTCTGTTGATGGAGTAATTGGTTCAGTGACTCGGACTCCTGCAAAATATTCTTCCAAATAGAATTTGGTCTCCAACACTGCTCCCAATGATTCCTCTTGCAATTTCTCCAGCCCTAGTAAAACCTCGAAGGTTCACGCTGTCCAGTCTACCGTAGCGGATAAATCCTCTAAAGGTAAGAAGAAAGGCAAAGGAAAGGGTAAAGTCGATGCCTCGAAACAAGGTCCTCCTAAGTCATCTACTGGTGATGCTTCCAAACGGAAGCCCAAATATCCATGACTCATTTGCGAGGGGGATCACTATATTAAGGATTGTCCCAGAAGGTCCAAAATTAGTCGTTTGCTCAAAGGGACCCCAGTTTTCCTGGAAGAGCCCTTTCCGTCCCAACAGACTCAAATGGTAGACCAGCGTCAATCATTTGCTTCCTTAGATTCATAAGTGTTCATGATGAGTATGCCGATTAACATGGCTACTAGGTCAAAATATTATCAAACTCCTACCCCGAAAATAGGGAAAGAGAAAGAAGGTAACCCTTCTTCTTCTGCCCTATCCAGTTCTGGTCCTCTCCATATAGAGTGACCTAATCCTGATTCCGCAAATTCAACCACCTTCTCGAGGTGTGCTACGAAAGTCCTCATACAATCCCAACACTCGAGCTGCTCAACATTATAACATTGCTGAAGATTTGGCTCAAGCGCCACCAACTATGTCTGCTCTCGAGGTCCTTCAAAGTTGTCCTTCTCAGCAAAAATCATTACTATCGGCTATTGGGGGTATTGATCCAGCTGAATCTAATCTCATATGTTTTGACCTGGAAAACCACGTTCTGCATTTACCTCATTAGATTTCCTTTCTCATTCAGGTGATCATAAATGAGAAAACCACTCATAGGACCGTCATCGATGAAGATGCTTCTATCTGCATCATGTTTGTCACTTTTTGGAAGGCAATTGGTTCTCCTACGTATATATATGTCGATAATGTCTGTCATACATCAAAACCCCAAGAAAATAATATGTGTGTTCAAATACATCAGTGGCTCACAGGTCTTATACATCCATGGCTCGTATGCCTCAAAAGTGTGGAATGTTGGACCTATGCACTAATTAGGCAAAAACTTGAAAAAAAATCATGGCGCCGATGCAACTGTTTTAAAAATAGTACCGCCAATGGTGCGCTTGACAGTTTCAATAACCCCCAGTTGACGCGATTCCGTGCTTGGAAATTGTGTCGACCGAGGGCGAACTTTTTTTGTCACAATCTCCTCAAAAATCCAAAAAAATGGTTAAAAACAGGTAAAATAAGCATGAAAATGGAGCTTAAGGTCTTGGCTCTTACCTACAACTGACGGCTCGACGAATGGCCTCCCGGGTCTCCTGCAATCTGCTCTTGAAAAACTAGGGCACAAGTGGGTAAAAAGCTCTTCGCACAAAGGTAAAATGTAAATGGTAAAAAAAATTACTTTTTCCTCCTTTTATTCATGTTTCAAGAAATATTAGGGTTTTAAAAGTATTTTTGACCTATTTTTCCTCATAAGCTGGATAATGCATTTACCTTTTGTGTAGTGACAGGTGACGGGTTATCGATGATGGTACTAGAGTCACATTTAAGCTCTTTTCTTAACTCATAAAACTCAAATGAAAAGATCGCCGAGTATTTTTCCCTTTTTGACTCGTAAAAGAGAATAAAAATGGGGGGTCCACTTTCAAGCTCTTTTCCTACTCTTTAAACACGAAAATATTGTCTAGCTCTTGTCATTATGAACTCGTTAAAGGCTATGAAATGTCGTTCACCATGTATATGTTTACCCCTTTTTCGGGTTGGGATGAACTATTTACAAAAAAGGTACTCCTTGACTGAAATGGTCAAGCGGTTCTCTCAAGTATCATTTTCTACTTTTTTAGGCTCGAGAGACACAAATGTACGAAAAGGAACCATGTGGAGTCTTCTTTTTTGTGTCTTTTTCAAACTCTCTAAACATGAAAAGATACTAAGTTACACCTTTGTCAGACTCATTAAAACATTAAATGACATTGGATCCATTGCCATGATTAACGTGATCTTATCCTTCCTAGGGCTCATTAAACTTACTAGGTCGGATTCGTCTGAAGGATGAACTTACAGTGCAAGCACATGCCATCCCCTTCAAGCTTGC
This sequence comes from Pinus taeda, assembly GCA_000404065.3. Taxonomy (NCBI): domain Eukaryota; kingdom Viridiplantae; phylum Streptophyta; class Pinopsida; order Pinales; family Pinaceae; genus Pinus; species Pinus taeda. Next base: position 268,091 of record APFE031357007.1, on the reverse strand, counting down.
GATAAAAAGATAACTGGGGTACCTGCCAGAAATGGTGGGGGGAAATTGGAAATTCTATCAGTTGTGTCGGCAACTTTCTCTTGAACATGACACTTTCTACTTTGTTTCGGGTTGGGATATCCTCCTTTTCATCATTGACCTTCCTGGGTTGGACCATTCATTTTTGCCTTCCATTTGATCTCTGCCACGCTATCATGACCACCGATCCTATGGATCCAAAACTGTCAAACTCTAGGGTTGTGTTGTTGATATGTTCAAGAGTTAGTCCTTCTACAGTTACACTTACTCATGATTCTCTGTATCATCTGAAATCATTTGCATCCCTTTGTTTAGTGTTGATGATGTGGGATACATTATCGCCCTCCTTTGACACGGTTGCTTTGTGTCGACTTCAACTCATTATCCAGGAAGCTGGCCGAGAGACTCCCTTCCAGTATCTTAGAGCTTGCATGCCCTAATGGCAAGTTCTTCGCACTCGACGACAAGCTCGCATCATTGGCTTTTGATTGGGTGATTTCACAGGTGTTCGACATTAGTTCCTTTGTTCACATTCCGTGAACTGTGCTGCTGGTACCTTGAGATCCATTGTAATTATTGGTCATTCCTCTCGCACTTGTTAATGGTTCACATCATTGGTCGGTAATCAAACGACTTTCTAGCATGTTCGACTTCAACACATTCATTCACATGTTAGGATTTGTACTTTGATCGGGTCATTTGGATCGCAAGACCCTGGGCTTAGATTACACTAGTCTAGGTTGTGAGGAAATGTGACATGATCATATTGATATACATGTCTATTTCAGATGGATGGCTGCAGCCATATCATGAGTTGTTATATGTGATCCTTCTCATTATTGGATGGTTGCGACCATACCTTGGTTTCATTATGATCCTTTCTATTGGATGGTTGCACCCATGCCTTGGATCCATTTACATGATCATTCTCTGGATGGCTGTGTCCATACATGATTCATGTATCATTTGTCAGAGTTTTTAATGATGTACATGTATCTATGCTTGCCTTTAGGTTTTCCAACAAGGAACTCTAGTTCCCCGCATCCACATGTAAAGCATTTCACCCCTCAATCTAGTTCAGCCTTCACGCTTTAGGGGGAATTTGTTACACATCATTTTGTCATTGTCCCTGTACTCCCTGTCCACGATCCTGGAGGACCTCTACAGTGAACCCAACATGCTTTCCCATCATGAAAAAACTCCCAGTATATCCCTCTTCATGAGCAAAATAATTCCCGTTTGCATCATTTCCCAAGAATCTTCCTTTTATCCCAGTTTACAAGACGGGCACTACTGACAAGTTTCCTCGTCGCACTAATTTACAAAGATTAAAATGAGCCCTAGCATCGTATGGAGCGAATGAGCCCTTTTTCAGTCGTGTCGATCCTCTTTTGGCAGGTTTTTTAAATATGGTGTCGGAGCTTCCAGCTCTAGAAGCTTCGTAACAGAAGTCTGGTAGATGGTTGGGCTGGATGGAGTCGAGGAAGTCAATTTGGGCTCCTTTCCCCTATTAGGATGGAACAAAATCAAGAGGTAAGACCTTCTCCCATGATGAGAGGAACCATCTCCATCCAAGCTATATAAACCTCTCTTTTCCCAAGCTAAACTAGTTTTGGAGTGAGTTTGAATGATCAACAAGACATCTATAGCTTGTAGCTTTCTAGTGTATGTTTGAGGGAGAATAGTGTGTTTTGGTTTAGTTTGAGACTAGATGAAAGAGGCCTTAAAACTTCTATTGTTGGGGCTATCCATGAGATGCTAGCAAAAGTGTGGGAACTCGGATACAACAGAGGAGACTAGCAATGTCAAGGCATTAGTTGTAATCTCTTTCGGATTTATATGAATACAACTATTGATTCATTTCCTACATATTCATGGCTTAATGTTCCTTGACCTATTAATTAGGCTGAATACAATATTGTATGCTATCACATTTGTTATTGTTAATTGTTTGCTTGTTTCAGGTATTCGAAGGAAGGAAATGGAAGATAGCAGGGGCGAGGAAGTAGGATCATGACCAAGTGGAATAGTGTTCTAAGAGGTAGGCCCTCTTAATTGATTCTAGCTTAAGGAGATTTTCCATATATTGTTTGTTTGTGGCTAGACCCACTCTCTCGGGCTAGAGGAATTGTTTGTGCCTGCATTGAAAATTTACCTGCACCACACTTTTATTGTGTGATCAAACTGAGTACAGTATCGGCACGACAAGTGCATCGGGTTCGTACATTCTCGTGAATAGTGTTATGACCCTCCACAATTGTAGCAAATAACTTGTCCCCGACCTCTCGCAAGTCCTCCTCTGCCTCGACCTCGTCCATGCCCCTAATATCCCCCTTATGCTCCCTAGTGCCTTGATCCAGAGGCCGAGTTTCAATCTGCATCCGATACAGGGTGTTCTATCGATCATCAACTCATAACTACGACAGTTACACTAATTGTGGCCCACTGATTTGCAAAAGTTGCAGAAAAGTTGTTGTGGTGTCTGTACAAATTTTTGCAACAAGTGACAATTGTCTATCACATGTTTTCCAGCTACCTGATAAATAACACACCAAAGTGTGGGCCCTGTAGTTGGCCCTGCTTGAGCTTCTGGCCTCAGAGGCATCGACCCTCCTCCTGCAACATAATTTGCGAAGACAAGGCAATGATATTTATCATGCCCTTAACTCTTACATTTCTAACACCAAACTTCTTCACGCACCTCAGGCCAAGTCGATTTATCTTTCTTCAGACTTTGGAACTCTAGGCAGAGATTTTGCAATTCCGCGTGAATCTGCTGAACTCTCAAAGCAACATCTTGAATTGGTATCTCATGCAATCTCATCGCAATTACCAGGGCTTCCACCTGGGTCCTAATCTTTTTATGTGGTAAAGCAACCCTTAGATGAGGCAAGAACGAAGCCACAAACCATTCGTGGTGTTGTCCATACATAAGATTCATGTTGGATTTGCGGATCTTGCATTTCGATCTCTGATCCAAATCCCAAGGTGTCTCTCCAGGCTTCATCATGATTTCCTTGAATCCCACAATTGATTGCGCTTCAAATTTGGGTCTATTGAATTCCTTATTCAATGCAGTTTGAATGTCTACCAGAGCAGCTGTCGGGATATCGGTGCAGTACTTAGTGTACCATGTTAGCACGCGATCCTATAAAGAAGTGACCAACATTGCTTTCTTCATCTGAATGTCTGTAATATTCTGAGCTTGCCACACAACCTTCACGATGAACCAAAATTGGTTCGGGTCCTCATTTCCCAAGCCCTTAAAAATGTGCAACTTCATTATATTCACCATATTGAACAGTGGTGGAGGCGGAGGCAGTGTGGGCGAAGGTGTATGTGGTGGAGGTGGTGTGGACGGATGGGGTATTCGCAGGAACCCTTGCCTTATTAACTAGACAACACTTTGTGGAGAATCCTATGCTGCTCCTTCATCGTCACTTAGAGGAGGCTCAATTAGCGGGCTATATTCAGGACCTATGCTCCTTCTATCCTTGAATAACTTTCCACTTCGCGTAGCTCCAAACATCAAGGTAATTGCATAACCTGCTTTTCACATAAGAGCATTTTAATCCAAGTATTCAAATACGTTAAATACTTACCTCACGATCCCTTGAATAAGTAGCTGACCGAGGTATTGACTGTGAACTCTGTCACAAATCCCCCAATGACACGATCAAGCCAATGATCGACAGTGTGCACAATCTTATCTTCAGAGGCTTCCAATCTTTGCACTAGCTTCGGGGTTCAAACTATTGGACCGTCAAGCCTCCACCTTCCTTGGCCATCTACTAATTTTGTGATCCACTCGTATAATTCAATTGGGAAGGAACAAAATAAAATTTCATGGATTTCTGTGTACAGGTATCTATCCAGCCACTATTCTTTTGTCAATCACGGATTTTCTTTTTTTCTTGCGCCCCAAATTCGTGGATCTTTCTATCCAAACAATCTTCAATTTCTTTCTTTGTTGGATTCCAATGATGAGACATCACACATCTCTTTATGAAGATCCCAACAACATAACAATTTGTTGGCTTAGTGGGTCTTGACCCAGGTTCAGAGTCAAGTTTTCCAAACAAATCCCTACACAACTGGCCCTTTCAGCACCAATCCGCGAAGCGCGAACTACCCGAAGCAATATGAGGGGATGCTCGAAGCTAGTTTCCACACCCAAAGATGGTTGTGATGTTGTTTTTATACCCTTTATCTGGCTTCACGCAGATCGATAAGCCTTTTACTAGCCTCTAGCCCTTCGCGAAGGTTTACAACTATCTTTTGCAGACCCTAAATAAGTAAATCTACCACTTACGCACCTCTGTAATTACTCCTAAGTATTTTATTACCCAGATCGACTTAAGTGTCTGATATCTTTAACATGTATTAAGATATTCTTTGCATAAACATATATTATTACTTGCATTCATATAACAATGTAAACCATGTGTAATCGCGCATTAATACAATATTAAATCATAAACCCAAAATTCATCACAACATAAACGCATTCATTCATAACCGAAGTAAATGGATAAAACACAGATATTTCTAGAATAATCTCTTTATTGATACTTCACATTTTCTTATAGACTCAAGACTACCCTGCGCACTCAGCTGCAGGGGTTCGCGCACTCAACTGCAGACTCTACTCTAGGCCTCCGTGCAAATAGTTGCAAAGCCTTTCTTCTACTCTAAGACTCGTCGCTCTTCACTTCTAATGACCCATTACATGCATCAACATCGACTATGAATTGCCTTAGACTCTCTAAGACTCTCCTTTTTATACAATCCCATGGTTCGCGGACCATGGGTAGGTCTATACAAGCCGATACAACTTACATAAAAAAAGGGAAAATCCATTTATGACACTTACTATCTACGCGCTCCACGATCATAACTTGCGGAGACTTTACACTTTACATAAAAAAATCTTGGGCTTTTTGCCCCAAAACTTGGGCTTTTGCCCCAAAATTGACCGCAGGGGACCCTAGTCCAACTGGAATCACCAATTATGTTGTAGCTAAAGACTCACAACTACAATGAGTTTTTTCTTCATGATCCTTGCCGAGGGATCACTCTTCAAACAAGTGTATGCCAATATGTGATTCAAACAATTCCTTAGTTTTGCATACAAGAATTGAAAAAGAAGAGTGATGGGAGTTACCAAAATTATCACTAAATCCTCACATTTGTTATTGCAGCCACCATTAAGGAAGATGTAATAGAGATCTTAGCTCCTACTCCTTTCCTAGAACCTGCACACAAGAAAGAGCACAACCTCCTACTCCCTTGCAACCACAAGGTTAATGCACAACAAAATCCAACATGCAATATATCATAGAATTACATAATGGAAATATGGGAGGGAATCAATATATATTGTACCAAAATGAAGTACATAAGAAATATACTTCAAGACACAAGAATCACCACTATTTCAGCCTAGCAGCATGATCTCCTTAGCCTCCCACTCAGACTATAATAATGACAATAAATCTTAGATTATCGCTCAAAAACTAGCTTGACCCTTTGATGAGACAAGTATATATAGGTGTTTAGGCCTCCCCAGGAGAATGAATTTGGATGCTTAGGGGGGAGAGAAGTTAGAAAATTTCCACAGTAATTTTCCTGACGAAGTCATTATGGTAATCCATCTATCTGATCTCCTAAGGAATGTGCAATTCTAGAAAAATCTTGACAAACACGGGTTATAAAGGGCTAACCTGACACTCACAACCTAGATTATAGACTGAGAACCAGGAGAGGTAACATATTGCATGTGGAAAACTAGTGTTTGTGCACAAAAATGCTCAGGAACAAGGGCGCAAGCTATTCTAAAGGGTCAATGGTATAAGGATGAGTACAATTGACTCAAATGTGGGAAAATAGGCTGATAACAAGGTATAACATTGAAATGTTAAAATGATTGGAAATATTGTAATTAGAATGAGGGAATACACTATCATATCAACCTAAGAATTAACACTCTACCTTTGATTTCTAGGTTGTTTTTGTGTGTAATGTCTTGTCAATAATATTTGTCTTGTAAAGGTTGTGTATATAATATTATTTGCAACACACCTTCAACGGTTATATTATCACACATACACAATTTACAAATGTAGTGTTCATGTGAAACAAAATATCCACATAAATATTTTTATTGTGCGAAGACAAACTTGCATCAAATGGATAGCAATTACAAATAAGAGACAACATACAAAACATGACATCTAAATCATTGACATTACAAGTGTCGAACCAAGAAAGGATGTAACAATAGTTATGGAAAACATATTAAGATTTATTTATTTATTAATGGTTATCTTAAAAACATTTGATGGTTGCTAATCCAAATATTTACTCCAAATGCTCAATTTCTTAGGAAAACATGACAGGGAAACCTAAGGGATGTTTCCCCACATTCTTGGATGACATCCCTAGTAAGCCTATTAGTGTAAATTAGTGTACCTAACCCAAGAGGATTCAAGAAAGACACATGTTAACTCATAACTGGGCAAATGCCCAACAACACTAGCAAACAATTGAGTTAAACCCTTGGATAACTGCCCTTGTCTCTCTCACATGGATAAAATTGTGCCTTAACTACCATGCCTCTATATAGTGTGTGTTGCCTTGTGATGATGTCTATGCAATCGATGCTCTTTAAATGTTTGTGCTCAATTGAAAAGTCTAGTCTTATAGCTAATGTTAGATACACACATTGATATAAAGGAGTCATATCACCCTAAATGCTACCACGTACCACAAGGATGAATATCAAACAACTTCACGCTACATTAATAACATTTACTGTCTTCCATAAAAAAATAAAAGATGAATAAAATGTGGTGAAAATTAGAAATCAAATATGCATATGATGAGACAAGAAGAGGGAAAGTATTAATGTGGAACAAAATTCTAATATAATATTATGTGGAACTATATCTAGCATAAATAATAATTAATATAAAATATTTGATTACAATCACAAGGTAAAGATATTTCACAATTATATATTAAAATGCTGAAATGGTTGGTAGTATTATAATTTAAGTGTCAATTGGGGTTAACTCAAGTGGTTGAATGAAATAATCGTTATCCTGCTCATTAAGGTTCAAATCATCACTAGTGACATGTTGAGCTATGACGCCTTGAAGGATTTTGTTGTAATGGCTTAAAGGCTAAGAACTCTTAACTGAGTATAATTATGGGTTGGTTTGGTACCAACAACCTCACTCTTGCCTTTGGGCTAAGAGGGCGACCATGCTTAGATCAAGGTTGACTCCCTAGATTGTTTTTGACTATAAAAATGAGGGTATGGAAATGGTCCCCTCAAGAGTTCACGTTGTGGTCATCTCTACCCAATATAATGAACTTGCTACCAATGATCATATTCCAACTGATCTCAAGAAGCATGTCATCAAGTCAATGGTCCCTTCTCAATATTTATATGAAATACAATATTCCATTTGAATCCATCCAAGCGTTTTTTGATTGCAGGGCCTCTTGGAGATGGGGATCTGACGGGGAGGAAAATTATGGTTGGTCCATACAGTGGTTAGGGTGCTCGTGGTGGAGGAGCTTCTTCTGGAAAGCATTCCACCAAGGTAGATTGCAGTGGTGGCTACATCATTAGACACGCTGCCAAGAGTGTTGTTGTTTTTGGATTAGTAAGTCGTTTCCTTGTACATTATTCATATGTTATTGGTGTGCCTCTGCCATTTTTCGTGTTTGTTGACACATATGGAACTAGAAAAATTATAGATTTTGAAATCTTGAAGTTGATCATAGGAACCTTTAACTTCATCCCTGACATGATTTCTGTCAATCTTGACTTAAGATGGGGAAGCAATGAGAGGTTACCAAAAACAACAGTGTATGGTTATTTTGGTCGGAAGGTTTCTAATTTCACTTGGGAGACCATAAAGGTCCTTAATGTAGATTTTTTCTATAGATTCACAGCTCATGTAATGTATTAAAACACAAGACAAGAATATACTCTGCTCTTCAAACAACATAAACCAATGATCGATGAAAACAATAATCGACAAGAGGAAGATAATCAAAGGCACATATCACAATTGTTTCTCTAGGGAAAGCCACTGCTCAAAACCCTGACTATTTATTGCATTAATAAGAAATTTGGGTGATAATACAAAGCTTGTTTTCACAAGAACAATTCTTACACAATGTTAGGTTCCTATACTAATAGGTGTCATATATCATGATTAACTTGATTTAGCTCTGAAATATGTACATACCTTTGCTTTCTGCAAATTTTTTTTTTCCATATTTGTAAAAAATAAAAAAATAAAAAAATGTAAAGAGGGTATACCCTAGAAAAAGAATAAAAGGGTAAAAAGAATAAAGAAAAGGTCAAAAAAAGGAAAATGAACCCCAACAAAAAGAAAAGACCATAAAAATGTGCAAGTCTAAATGCCACTACTATTTACTTTTATGTATAATAAAGATTGTGTGCAACTTGTAACCTATGCCACAATCCATGGTAACCAAACAATTTAATCTTGGTTATTCCATGTTTTCAATTTCATGTTTTAGAAATAGAGAATAAAGATCTGACCAAACAGTTCAATCTTGGCAGATCAATAGATAGGTAGAGTGAAAAAGGAGCTCAACAGTTCAATCTGAGTCCTTGGATGTAATAAGGATAGATTTAGATAGATATCACTATGTAAAAAAAAAGAAAAATTGAAAAGGGTTTGCCAGGCTAAGTGCACCCTAATAAAGAAGTAAAAATGCTAGGTTAATTTGGCAGGGTAAGTAGATGATGGTTGCAGAAAAAATGTGTGATGAATGGTTGAGTTTAATGCTTAAATCTTTTTCTTTCATCACTTGGACAAGGCATGTATCACATGGAAGGCACATCAACACTCAAAGTAAAAAATAATTAACCTCTCTACTCATTTCCCCTAAAATTTTCACTAATTCCCTAAGTGCTAAAGGTAATTGCCAAAGTTAAAGGGCTCAGAGCATTTCTCTGACTATTGGAGGGACCGAACCCTTGGCCCAAAAATTTGAAATACCTAAAGTATTTAAAACCCTTTCATAAAGTCATTCATTCCCTTTATAAAGCTTTTCCTAAGTAAAATCCTATTTTACTTAGGAAAATTAAAAACATTCTATCTACATGAAACCCTCATATATTATTAGCCTAAGTAATGTTATATGATGAAATGCTTTCAGAAACATTTACTTAACGCACTTCGTATTCCATAGTCATATTAACCACTAATGTGATTATTATGTAATTCTCGAATAAAACAACATTACCAATGCCCATATTATTATATTATACAAAACCCCAAATTTTTACACATCCCGCCCCGATGGTTAAATATAACCGTAAATCAAATAATAAATGGGATTAATTAGCTAATCTATAGTTAATTAAGAACCCGACCTCCTCGCCATGCTAATGAGAATTAATTAAGTCATCAGGACTAATTAATAACTCATCGAACAATCAAATCGCCCCTGATATGATTAAGTCTTTTAATTAATATCGGGCCCACCCCTGTTATACATCAGTCATGTCATTGCCCCAACTACCGTCCGATCGGACCCTTTAGATTCGACAGCCCTCGCTTATATCGCGCGGGCCTTTTGGTCCACCTTTAGCGCGCAATGTGAGCGGTTTTGTGAATAGTACAGATGCTACGTGTCGAAAGATGTGTGCAATTGCATGGTCCTCCCTAAAAACCACTTACCCTCCATAAGCGGTGCGATGAAACCCGCTTACCGCCTCCCGCTAATGACAAAATGTCAAGTCACCCCCGCTGACGTAACCCGTTTGTGTCACGAAACCTGCCAAAAACTTTGACTTTGCATCAAAACAAAGTTAATCCATTTTTCATCCTTATTTTGAAAAACTCATGCATGCAACTAGTACACCATTACTAGTCGCTCCATAACAGGTAATCAAAAGATGCAGCCTTGGATAAACAATCTTAATACTAGTCATAAGCCCTGTTTACTCCGAGAATGTTATCAAATCTATTCAAATAGAGATAGAAGGTAAAAGGACATAGTAAAGGACAATCAAAGTGTATCAGGGTTAAAGAGTATCATATTGAAGACCAAGTCAAGTAAATCAGCTAGCATGAAGATAAACCGCAGGGAAGACAGTTTCAGAGCATACAAATTCATGTCAAAGTGAAGACAGATGAAAAACTAACAGTAAAAAGTAAACAATAAAAAGTAAATATGGATGCAACAAGGGTTAAACAGATATGAAAACTCTTTCACTAGCAACAATGAAGTTTATCCAAAGTAAAATTAAAAACAGTTAAAATAAATTCAAGGTTAAAAGATGGAATCAGAGCATAAATGGTACATTCTTCAGTTTTTTTTTTTTTTTTTTTTTTTTTTTTTTTTTTTTTTTTTTTTTTTTTTTTTTTTTTTTTTTTTTTTTTTTTTAAAGTCATAGATTTGCAGAAACTATTGTGGTCAATCCAAGAAGTATTTCGAGAAAATGGAGGAGGTTTGTGTTCCTAATAGGCCAATCTACAAAAACCTCTCTCACTTTTTACACAGGTATTACCAAAAGTGAGATAAGTGCATGTCTTCACAACCTATTTTTCAGTTTGTGCAAAGTCCTGCTTTTGACATATTTTTGCAGAGAATATTGTAAACATCTCGAGATGAATTTTGGGAGAATAAGAGAGGTTTATCTCAAAAACATTCTTATATACAATAACCTTTTTCACTTTTTACATATCTATCTCGGATTGAGAAATACAAGCATATCATTGGACCCTAAGTTTGCACAATTTATGGGGCAGAATGCACAAAGGAAGGATGCAATTAGTGACTTGGATGCCTCATCATCAACTAAGAGTTGTTATCAAATTCAACTTTCTCTTCTTTGTCACCATAAATCCATAGAAATAGTGCCAAACAGATTCATTAGTTTTGAATGTCCTTTATTTAAATTCTATTAATGTAAACAGTTGGAGATATTTGTGAAACTAATCTTGATATTTTTTCAAGATATTTCAGTTTACAATTAGTATAAATACTTCTTCATTTGAAATATTTTGGGGTGGACTCTTTGACATTTTTGTAGACACCTTATTTTGGAATAGAAGTGTTGTTGAACAACTATTGTATGGCTGACTGGACAAAGTAATAAAGCAAAGGACTTTTGCAAGATACCTGTGTCAAACGAGAAACAAATAAGTATTCTATATCTTATGTTTTTACAGTTCTCTAGTTTAAATATTTCACATGTGTTTCATATCTGAATAATAAACGAAAAATTATATTTCAGAAATATTTTTATTGCATTATGTCTTTAAAATCGTTTATATTCTCAATGTTTTCTTCCAAGCTATCATAGGTAGGGATTTCTTAGTTGATCCCTGCTCCTTAGTGTATCATTGTGACCATTTAACAAAAAATTCTTAATTGTTTTTTGTTAATTATCACCCACCTTCCCTCATCTTGAACTTTGTTGAGGATTCTTAATTGCCCTTCCTCCATTTCAAGACCATTTCACCCCTTTAAGCTATCATTTGTATCTCGTTTAGCTATCTTGCCCTGTGAAGCCCTCATTTGTTGAATCAACCTGATCCAGTTAAGCTATCTTCAGTTGACTCCATAGCCCAATGGCTTGAAATACCTTGTTCTACCCATTTGATCCTGAATTCCACCACCAAACAAAATGAAAACCCTCCAAGCTTTCATAACTAGCCTAATATCCCATAAAACAAAGCTAAATCATAAAGAGAGAGCCCTCTCTGAGTACAGATTAGCTAGATTTTGTACTTAAAATATTGGTTTGTGGTTACCTCAGAAATTTCTTTTTTTAACCTTGAGAAAATTCTGAGTGATAACACACAAGTATGATCAACTCTCTGCCTCACAATCCCGCACTGACCAACACTTAGCCAATTTCTACTACCTGCTGAGCCCCTATTTCCTTACACAATTCCTAGGAGGAATAACCCATATTTAATAGGGAATTCCTTCTTCCATAACTGCACAATCGAAATCTAGGTCTTGTTCTGATTGCATGCATGGTCTGTACAACTTGGATCATTCTACAACTAATAATACACTGTCCCTGCACTCTAGTCTCAACTAGGTCTTTCTCTGAACTGACAGGCATGAGTTTCTCATGAGGGAGTATTTAGTTAGCTGGAGTAGTACTGAGAATGCATCAACGCACCAACTCATTACTAGACCTCTACTAGTGTCACAAACAGTTAGAACTAGTTTAACTGACCATAACTCAGTCAAACTGAGTTATCTAATTACAACTCAAATAAACAAATTCTGGACCCCTAAAATTTAGGGAGAACATATACACGACTACAGAAAGAATTTTAACTCAAAATTCCTAAGCTAATTAAATTTAATTAAACTTAATTAACTATCTACAAGTTGCTATGATAATAGAATTCAATTTTAATTCACAGTTTAATTCAAGGATAAATTAAATTGGACTTTCTTGTTGCCATTTCTCAACACTCCCTCTCAACAAGAAATGGATTATCAACTACCCTGATCTTGTCTCTATGAAACTTGAATTTACATCTTAATAATGCCTTTGTCAAAATGTCAGCATCTTGGTCCTTCGTGGGAATATACTCCAACAACATAATTGCCTCAATACATAGTCTCGAAGATGATGATATCAGATATCAATATGCTTGGACCAATCATGAAAAATTGGATTTTCAAAGAGTTTGATACAACTATGATTATCACAATAAATCACTGTTGGATCCATCTGCTGACCAAACAAACCAACCATAATCTTCCTCTTCCAAATGCCCTCACATGCTACCTAACTTGTAGCCATGTACTTTGCCTCTGCCGAACTGAGTGCAACCGATCTTTGTTTCTTGTTGTACTAAGAATCTGTTGTTGACCCAATACTGAAGATCCCTTCTGATGTTCTCTTCTTGTCGGATGGACTCCCTACCTAATCTACATCGGTGAAGCCTTGAAGCTTCACTCCCTCTGTCCATCTATACCAAAATCCATACTAAGTAGTGCCCTTGAGGTGTCTCAACACATGCTTTTCCGCCTTCTATTACAACTTGGTAGGCCTAACCATCGCTTGACTAAGCTGGTTAACTGCATAGCACATATCCGGTTGTGTGTTCAACAAATACATGAGTGAAATCACAAGATACCTATAAACAATAACTTCCACTACTTCTCCCAAAGTAGCATCCTCATTCCTCCAGTTACCTACTAGAGGAGTCTCCATGGGTTTGTTGCTCTCTATGCGGAAACTCCTGAGTATCTCGTTGGTATACTTGCCCTGAGACACAAACAATTCCCCATCACCCTGCCATACTTCCATGCCCATAAAGTAATGCATGAGCCCCATATCCTTAATCTCAAACTCTCCTACAAGATCCTCCTTGCAAGACTTGATCACTTAACATCACCTGTCAAAATCAAATCGTCGGCATATAACCAATGATCAACAATTTACCTTCCACCACTATGTGGTACATGTTTGCATCTGCTTCACTCTTGGTGAAGCCCAACCAATTGAAGTAACTATCGATCCTGGTGTACCAAGCACAGGGTGCTTGTTTTAGCCCATATAGTGCCTTCTTGAGTCGGCACGCATGAAAATTATTGTCGAAGGTCTCAAAACATTCAGGATGCTATATGTACACCTCTTCCTCAATCTTGCCATTAAGGAAGGTTGTATTTACATCGATCTGATGTATCTTCCAACCCATCTACGTTGATAGTTCTAATATGGATATGATCGATGAGTACCTTGCAACAGGGGTAAAGGTCTCATCATAGTCAATCCCCTCTACCTGTGAAAAGCCACGGGCCACAGACCTGGCCTTATGATTCTCCACATTATCATATGCAGTTTGCTTTACCTTGTAAAGCCATCAGGATCTCACCACTGACTTGTCCTCCAGTGTCGGGACCACATCCCAAACACTGTTACGAACTATGGAGTCATACTTCTCCACCATGGCATCAACCCAAACCGATTGTTGCACTACCTCCTCAAAAGAAGATGGCTCTGTCTTAATACATCCACTCATAAGAGCCATGTATCCAATGTACCTTTCACGTGACCTCCTCTACTTGCGTTGAGATGTGGGTTCTCCCACATTCTCCCATGCATGGTGCAATAACTTGTCAGCCTCTCTGGTGCGCTTTCTCCCATCTCTGGAAGACTCTGCATGAGTGGATGTCTCCACTCCTAGATCCTCTACATGTGGCTACTCCACATCAGTCTGAGCTCCTCAACCGCATGTAGCTCAAGCTCCCTCTTAAGGGAAACTCACATGGCATTCTCCTCATCGAATCTGACATCCTTGTGAACCGCTGTCATCCTGTTGGTCAGCAAGTACACTCGATAGTTGTGAGGTGTATCAGTGTGCCCCACAAATAACCCCAACTTTGTTGTCAACTCAAGCTTCTTCCGTGAATCTTTGGTCGCATGGAAATATACAGATGACCCAAAAATCTTGAAGTGACCAACTTCTGGTCTCTTACCGGAATAAGCCTCCTCTAGTGTCTTCATCCCAAGAATTCAATGTGTGTTATGGTTCTCCAAATAAACTGTTGTGTTTCATGCCTCAACCCACAAGTGTAGTGGTAGGGCCTGATCATGCAACATCGCTTGTGCTTCCTCTACAATGCTTATGTTCCTACACTCAGCCACCTCATTCTGTTGTGGGTTATGGGGTGCCATAACCTCTCCTTTAAACCCTTCTGCTGCACAGAAGTTCTTAAACTTATTTGAAACATACTCACCATCGTCACTCCTCAGAGATTTAACCTTTTTTCAAGACTCTTTCTCAACCAATTCTTTAAATTCACAAAACTTTCTAGAAGTTTGATCCTTCTTTTTCATGAAAAATATCAAGCATTTACGAGAAAAGTTGTCAAAAAATATAACATAATACCTGTGTTTGGACGTGGATGTTGTCGAGAATGGTCCACACACATCTAAATGGACTCAGTCTAGAATCGCCTCTGCTTGACTGTCTTTGTTGTGAATGGAATCCTTAGTGTATTTTCCCAAAGTACACCCCTTTCATATATCAACTTGCTCAAGCATACCTTTAGGAAGACCAGTAGAGATCTGTTGTATGATTTTCAAAGCCCCATGATGCAAGTGGTCCAATCGCCTGTGTCACAACTTGCCAACGTCTCGGCTCTGTACCTTCTCTTCTTTTTGCTCAAAGAAACACAATCCTCTATCTCCAACTTATAGAGATTCTTAACTCGAATCCCTATCTTCTTTACTTGAGCCATGGCTATGTGTCGAATGAATGCCTTTCCTTTCGTGAAAATCACATCATAGCCTCTATCCTCAAGCGTGGCGACCAATACTAAGTTTTTCTTCAACCCGGGCACATACATAACATCTCTCAAGGTGAGAGGAGCACCCTTCTCCCTCTAAAAAGTAATCATGCCCAATCTAGTAGCACTATACCTCCCGTCGTCACCCATCTCGATATGCATCTAGAGATCCTTCTCCTACAGGTCACTGAAGTACTCCTTGTCACCAATCATGTGGAATGAAGCTCCATTGTCAAGGCACCATACACTACCCATCATTGATGGCACCATGCATGCATGAGAGTAAAGTCCAATTCAAATTGAGAGGCCAAAGCCTCACCCGCTGCTCCTCCTAAGGACTTCTTCTTGGACTTCTTGAGTGAACAATTTGTAGCAAAATGGCCTTGCTTGTGAAAATGAAAGAACTTAACTTTCATCATGTATTTATTCTTACCTCCATGGCAAGAATTTGATTTGGAATGTGAATACTTCCCTTTACCTTTCCTTGCCTTACCCGCTAAGGCACAATTATCCTCATCATCAATCTATTATGAGGAACCATCTCTAGTGTTCCTCCTGACCTCCTCCTACATCAAATTTGACCACAGTGGTTCCCAATATGGTAGCTTCTCCCTCCCGTTGATAGATTCCTGATATATATTCCAACTCTTACAAAGACCTAGGAGAGCTAGGCTCACCATATCATCCTCGATGACAATTATTCCAACACTTTCAAGCTCATCACAACAATGAGTGAACTTTGTCAAGTATTTTGGAATGGTCTAGCATTTCTCCATCTTATTTTGAAATTTGTCTTTTAGTGCCAACTTCTTATGGTCACTGTTGTTCTGGAATAAGTCTATCAATGCTTTCCATATAACATACGAAGTTTCCTTCCCATGGAAACTTGAGACAATGTGGTCTCGAACTCCCTCAAGGATTATTTGCCTCACCTTTGCCACACACTTCTTCCATTCAACCAGATTTTGTGCATCTGATCCTGCTGGCTTAGAAATGTCTTGATCAATGAATTCCTTGAGGCCATTATCCTCTATCACAAACTCCATCATGTCCTTCCAGGCTATATAATTTCAGCTCCTTCCAAGGCATACTTGAGCCTCAAACTGTAGAAAGCCATTTGCCAATCCTAAAGTATGTATTGCAAATTCGAATTTCACCTGTAACCCAAAAATCAAAACTTTAAAATATCCTCTAGTATACTATCTTCAACTCTAATACCATGTAGATTTCTTGTAGATTCACAGCTCATGTAATGTACTAAAACACAAGACAATAATCTACTCTTGAAACAACGAAAACGAATGATCGATGAAAACAATAATCGATAAGAGGAAGATAATCAAAGACACACAACAAAATTGTTTCTCTGGGGAAAGCTGCTGCTCAAAACCTCGACTATCTATTACAGTAATAAAAAATTTGAGTGATAATACAAAGCTTGTTCTCACAAGAACAACTATTGCACAAGTATGATCAACTCTCTACCTCACAAGCCCGCATTGACCAACACTTCGCCAATTTTTGTTGCCTGTTGATCCCCTATTTCCTTGCGCAATTCCTGAGAGGAATAGGCCCCATTTAATTGGGAATTCCTTCTTCCAAAACTGCACAATCTAAATCTAGTTCCTCTTTTGATTGTATGAATGTTCTGTACAACTCGGATCATTCTACACCCAATAGTACACTGTCCCTGCACTCTAGTATCGACTAGGTCTTTCTCTGAATTGACATGCATGAGTTTCTCATGAGGGAATATTCTGTTAGCCAGAGTAGTACTAAGGATGCACTAGTGCGACAACTCACTACTAGACCTCTACTAGTTTCACAAACAGTTAGAATTATTTTAACTGACCATAACTCAGTTAAACTGAGTTATCTGATTACAACTCAGTTAAACTGAGTTATCTGATTACAACTCAAATAAACCCATTCTCGACCTCTAAAATTTAGGGAGAACAAATACATGACTACAGAAAGACTTTCAACTCGAATTCCTAATATAATTAAGTTAATTAAACTTAATTAACTATTTACAAGTTGTTATGAGAATAGAATTCGATTTTAATTCATAGTTTAATTCAAGGACAAATTAAACTGAAATTTCTTGTTACCATTTATCAACACTTAAGTGAGAGAAAGCTTGAAACCATGAAATAAGAGGCAAGACATTTTTCTAAAGTAGACCACGAGCTTTAGGGTTCACTCCTTTATGTCTTTGGAAACTCTTGAATATGAACATAAGGATGACTATAAGATCTTCTCTCAGGTGACGAACCAAGAGCTCTAAATTTCTTGTTGGTTGGAGGGTGCAGATGATCATTTTTGGAGTCCCTTGACAGCTAGGGTGGAGGCTTGTTCTTAGGATCCCTAGTAAGAGAATTATGAGGTCTTCTATGCTTAGTAACCTGGATTTTACAATGCATTATGAAGTCCCAAAGTTGGGTGATAACAATATGCATTGTGTTGGATAAGGGTGCAGACATAGGCCCCTAGAGCCCCTCGAGCTTATTGAGGGTGGAGGTGTCATACCAATAGAATCCTTGATTGAGGATTAATTGTAGTAAAAATCAGTTGGTGGGTGGAGGTGACTGTTCCTATGGAGTCCCTAATTCAATTGATAGTGTTGGTTTCATCCTTTGCACAAACCTCCTCCTGCACTAGGATTGAATTGGGAGTGATTGGGCTACAAGAAACGCCACAATGCAGCCCAATCTATAGTTGGGCGGAAAATTATAGTCCCTGACTTAGTTTCCAAGTCTCGTTTTGAGATAAATACCTATTCCTGTTGTTATGAATAATGGATCTTATGTTATATTCTTAAAATTGTTAGTATGGAAATTGACTGTGTGAGACATGTCTTCTTATGATATTGAAAATTTTCATGTTTATGATGGTCTCGACTAGCCTCTTTGGTGGATTGCCTTGATGATGTTAAGGTGATATGATTCCTCAGTAATACAATTGCATATATTGAAGATGGTGTTCTGTGGTTCCTGGAGGATGATGATATGATTATTGTTGAGGATTAACCTTGTGTGATGATTAGTATACTGTATGGTTAATACCCTTATAATTGGAAGTGTTTTAATGTGATTGTCCTAGGAATTTTTGGAACAATCTATGATGGATTCCTTTTACTTTAAAAGTGAAATATTGCTCAACTCTGCTTTATGAATTAGTTGTACCCACCTAATCGAGACCTAGAAATCTACCTTAGAGTGCTTTAAGAAGGGTTGTTGTAACAACCCTAGGTTATGCTTCCATGTCAATAAAAGGAAATTATTAAAGAAAAAATAAAACCAAGGTAATGGGACACATATTCCAATTTGAATGAGGGGAAAACATTACATTGGATCTACTTGTGGTTAATTATTTATTATTGGCTATGGAAATTGGCATTGGCATTGGCAAGAGGAAATAAGTGATAAAAGGAAAATTATTTATTATAGACTAGCAAGAAACATGTGGAAAGAATGCAAAATAAATAAAGGAAAATGAAATGAATTCCATGCAAAGAAAATGAAGGAAAAAAGAAAATAAAAGAAAAAGAAACTGGAGAGACATTCATTCATGCACTTTGGGGAAAAATCAAGAGAGGACACTACAACAGGGAGGACAAGAGAAGAGCACTTTGACACAAGCAAGGAACACAAGAGGAATTTGAGGGCAGCAAGAAGAATATTTGGACAACATCAAGCAAGGGCAGAAAATAGTCGAAGAATTACAAGTAACAATGTGCATGTTGATTATCTTGTTGGGATTATGATGCATGGTTTATTGGTGATTTTTGCCATCACTGGCATGGGATTTTCTTGGATTGATATCCATGTACAACCTTTCCATTTTCCATTTCCTAGATAGCCCTGTTTTGGTGGGTTCCCTGTTTGTTTGAGCTTTGGATTGCCAATAGATTTTGGATCATGTTGAGGTGGTATAAGGAAAATATCAAGGGTTGAGGATGGAAATGTTTTTCTCCAGGAAGCTCTTGACAGGTGGGTGGAGATAAGAAAATTCCTCTGGGTATGGTGAAGAAATTTTGAGGCATTCAAGCTTGTATTAGTTTGGTGATTTTTGGATAGGTTTAGGTGAAATCACTATGGATTGAGGGTGGAGGTTGTTTTCCTCTTGATTCCCTATTTGGGTATGTTTTGGTTTATCCCATGTGATCCCACATTCGTGCTTGGAATATAACATAGGTGTGATTGGCTGAAAGAAAGATTTGGTTCAACCGAATCTATGGTCGAGTGGTAGCTGGAATTATTTGACTTGGTTGACACTATGCATATGTTACTATATGTTATTCTTTAATGAGATTAATGAGCAAAACTTTTGGGTTTATTATGTAATTATATGACTGCTTTTCCATGGCTTCATTCTGGTTAAATACTAGTTACATGCATGATATATCTCTTATGATGTGATATGTCATATGTTATGATGTGCTCTTGTTATTGATCTTGCTCATGGTTTGACAAGTTATTGAATAATCTATATGTATGTATGGGCTAACTTGTGGTTATGCAACTAGTATGAGAGGGCAGTGAGCCTTCTTGATGATCCTTTAATAAAAATAATGAAACAATAAATAAACCAAGTATTCAAACCTACATGCCGCTTGGTCACAAAGTGTTTGAAATTATGATTGACATGTGTTGGACAAGTTTGAACAAGAACAGAGCTTGGAAAACAAGTATGAGAACTCAAGAAGCTTGTTGAAGAAGTTTTGGAAATTTCTGGGCAATTGGCATGTAGGCTAGCCCTAAAAATCCTCGAATAATTTTGTGGCTACATTGTCTTAACGGGGAAAGTTTGGCCATAATCACATAGAGGATGTGTTGTGCATGCGGATGGAGCCCTTTGGCCGCACTGGCTAGCTTGCGTGCATGCGACTAGGCTGTGAGCTAGGTTGCAATGTGGTTCCAGCTTAGGGAAAAAATCACCAACGGAACTGGTCTGACATTTGTGTGATCATGTGTCTCTAAATGTTCCAATAAGTTTGGACATTGGACCCTATTTCCATAACTTAATATTGGAAGTTGGGTCATGCATAATAACTCTCATCTCACACTTACCCTGGTAATCTTGTAAAAGTGGGTGAATGTGGGGTGGGTGTTTATGTTGTATTCATGGTAGTACACCAACATCCATATCGCCAACGTTCTAAATTTGAATGCCCTTAAGAATATGGGAATAAATGAACAACACCTTGCATAGATGTGGCAAGTGGCTACACATTTCAAACCTAGGTGTAATTACAGTGATATTGTTGAACCTTAGGGTAATGATTGATTGGAATCAAATCCATTCCTCCTAGTTGGTATATAATTTTGTCATAAATCAAATTGCAAGTAACGAACCCTAGCAGTGAGTCATTCTTAAACTAATTCAATGTTGCTAGCTTGATGTTAGATGGAGGAATAGTCATTCTTGAATGTTGTCTGGTACATAAGACAAAGCTTCTTCAACTGAGAACCTTGACTATGGTTGCATTGTAGGCATGTTTGGTGTGTAGGTTACAACAAGACACAATTCATCTTACCAAACCTTAATAGTGTCATAGGGTAGTTGTTTTTGGAACTACATAGAAAACATAGAGCTTGTTGTCAGAAGCGGACAAAGGCCACTGTACAAGATTGAAAATAGACAACTAGTTCCACAAGTATTTGCGTTGGTGAAATAAATGGGATATTGAGAGATCCTTTACTCTATTAGCTTAGCCAATTTAGCACCACATACTATTTTATAACCCATATACCAACTAATATTGAGAAGCAAATCTTGGAACTATTGGTAGTATCTATGCTCTCATCGCTCTCTTGAGAAAGCATTGGAGGCAAATATACAACAATAGACTCTAGAAAATTAATCATGAGCAAGGTAGGAAAATAAGTGAACTTGTCTATTTTTACCTATAAAGAATTAATTCAAGATTATGCTTTCATGAGGATGTTGTTGACCTTTCAACGTATGATACAACACTCAATATTCAAATTAGGTCATAAAATTGATTTGGAAAGTGAAATCGCTGACACCTCTAAAAAAATAAATACTAAACACTAGATTTGTGCATAGGAACATACTAAATACATAGACAACAAGCTATGGGGATTCTAATTTGATAGTGAACACATTAATAATTTCAATTAATCTCTCACTGCTTTCATAATAGGTTGTCTTTAAATTTCATAGTTTAGAATCCAATGCTTTCATAGTATAGGATTTGTTGCTTTCCAGATTAAATCTACTTTCAAGTCATTAGAATAGATTTACTTCCCCATCGGTAAAATAGATTTACTTTCATGTCACTAGAATAGATTTATCTTCATGTCAATAGAGTAAGTTTACTTTCATGTCAATTTTCATTTCAATTTCATAGGTTATAATATTTATTTATAAGTTTTGAATTTGAGGCTTTTGAAAAATAAAGTGTGTGCATACTCATCTTAGACATTTTTCATGAATAGGTTTGCCATCATTTCAATAGGTTAATTTACTCTTAAATTTAAAGTTTATTTCTAACATATATTGTGCAAGTACACTTCAAAAGTTCACGAACCCCAGGTTTGACAATTTCATGACAAGTAACTTAATTGAGAATTAAATTACCCAACAATAAAAATATTACATGCACGTTAGAGAAGGGTATTGATTCTTTTTGTCCATGGAGGAACCACAATTCCTGCTAGTTTGAGTGACTATTAGGTTGGCATTTTGATTCTTTTATGTCACCCTTGCTCTCCCTAAATTCATTCATTAACCTTGTAGGGTTTTTGTTTCTGCAACAGATGCATGTGTGGTCATCTTAAAGGCAATACATAGCCATTGTATTATTCCTTTTATCTTTTTGTACAATTGAATATAAGGCATAAAGTTGGTATGATATTGATAGTGGTTAAAGACATTGTCACAAATTTATAATTCTTGATTTAGATCTTATGGTTGTGTAGCACAATTTTTACTGCACTGATTGCATTGCCATCCTCATGTTTCTTTGAAAGGACAAGAAAAAACCTAAGTTTTGGAAAATGACTTGACATCAAATTTATTAGGATGTAGAACTTTTAGGATTCCAATAGATGATAGGTACATTCATCTAAATCTTAACACAAATTCTTATAAACTTCCCTCAATGCATCTACGATCTTTCATCTTTAAGTTGATAGGAAAATAAAGGTTGTGAAACTGCCTCTTGTGCATTTTCCTTGCAAGTCCAATAAAAAACACCCACACATTTAGGATGAGAATTTGGTTTTCACACAACATAATTACAAGCACACACCGCGAAATATGATATGTTGCAGTGCATTCAAATCTATTTTTTTATTTGCAGTAGGTGAAGTTCATGACTGAGTTGTGGTAGAAAGAGATTTTATCCTAGAATATGTATATGTATGGGCATGCATGGCTTCATATGCATCAAACCAAGAATAAGTTGTGTTATGAATGTGCTCGTGTTTTAGTTGCACAAACCCACATGATGACCTAGATGCATAGCATCGATGGCAATACAAATAATTTTGTTCAACACGAGCACTCTTATGTAGAATACAACTCAATGAATGGTTGTGAACGGAAGCTGACTTGTCTTAACAAAATATTTGCATCTTCCTAACTCCTCTATACTAATATAGTATGTGATAGATGAAAGGGATAAATGAAATCCTTTTATTCCCTCAAGTGTGTATTATATATGCATTTGCCTTTGAGTGCAATTGGGTTTGTGTTGGTGGAGGTGGTTGGCATAGAGTTGGATAGATCATTATTAGTCACTTTTATTTTATTATGTTTATTTCATTGTTGTACAAACTCATTTTGTAAATTAATTTTTGTAGGTGATAAAGAAAATAAAATAAACACAAGCTCAATCTCGAGTTAACAAATTGTCCACCCATGGTTATGTAAGGGGATTGATTACAAGTGGTATTAGAGCTCTCAAGCTCAACACTCGGACCTAATGGGATCTATAGAGAAAGGAATAAAAGGCTAAATGATTAACCCTAAATTTTTTGGGAATGCAACTAGTACCCTATTATAAACTTAACTGAATAATAGGTTCAAGGCTTGAACCTTGGAGATGAGTGGAGCTTTAGATCCCAAGTATTATCACTAACTATAAATATGATTAATAATAACCTCGATTGAGAAATTAGATGTGGATCGCAAGGATACTTTTGTCATGATAAAATTTAATTGAAACTTGCCACTAAATGTGTCAATTTAGGCATTGGCAGAATTGCCTGCATGATTTGTGCATGACCTTGGTAGTGTATTAGAATTATTGGACAAGTGGTGTACCTTGACATGCTTAAAATAGGTATGCATGTGAGTAATTACATGGTATGAGTGATTGGGAAAATTCCTGTGTTGCTTGGATTTCATAGTGTTTTGTTGATTGTATAGATATGTTTATGCATGTGCGTGTGTGTACATGCAATGGATGGGGGAATTCCATGGTTTTCTTGGCTTAAGTTATAAGGTTTAAGGACTTAATAGTTGATAAATGCTTGGTGGCAGGCACATGTTATAACACTATGATCATAGATTGTATGCTAATTACTTACATATGGCATTAAAATAAAAGGATTTTGTTCTAACTTGAGATTGTTTGTAGGTTTTATGATGTTTTCTCCTTTTCAGAATGTGAAATTTTAAGCACACGATGAATGCTAATATAATGCGTGGTTGTCTTAACTGAATCTATGAAACTGCAGGTGCTATGACTATTGGTCTTAATAAGAAGGCAAAATTATTTTAAAGTGATTAAAGAGATTGATTTGAATGGTAAAGGTGGTCTTAGTAAAGAGGTTGTATATAACTATTTTGTAATATGGGCCATAGATTAAATTCTAACATTTGCAAATGCAGGATAATCGTTATGAACAATGTGCAGAGGTGTTCCTGAATTTGGAAGGAACTTAGGTAGATGTTATTTTTGGTTTGTGATATGTGTGTGTGTGTGTATAGTTGCTGAAAAGTTCTAGGGATGCATGAAAATCTACAGGGCAACAAGTTGAGTTTATTTTCACATGGGAAGACCCAGTGACAAAGATAGGGAAGGGAATTTAATTTTGTTACACATTTTTATGCGTGGTATGATGACAACGAGTGCCATTACTGCCACACTCAACACATTGAGTCAAGTTTTTTGTCTATTTTACTTGATGATTGATGTGATATTATCTTAAACTTTAATTATGTGATCTAATTCATGGATATGAATGACCATGGTATTTGTATGTGGTTTTCCTTGATGATTGCGATTATGGATGTTAATTTCTTTTTTGATGTTTCGTTTTATTTTACCTCTTGCATTGCTTGTTTATTTTATAGTTGTCCATTGATTTGTATACTTGGGGGCCTTGGGGAAAGATGGTTGGGTGGCAATAAAGCAACAAATTTATGAGGAAGATGTAATATATGATTACATGGATAAAAACATGTTGAGGAAAGGGTAAAATGGAACATGATGAGACAAATTGGTAGAAACATCGAAACACGCACATGCAAAAGAAAAGGGTAAGTGGAAAGTGATATGACAATCAAGTAGGTTGGTTGAGTCCATAGAGTTGATGGAAAAAACAATGGTAAAAGGGAGTTCTCCTAACACTGACTTTATTTGCACATATGCTTATATATTGTATACATGATTATGTGGATATGAAGACGCCATTTTAATTAACATGTTTTGTCAGAAGTCATCCTTGTGGAAGAATGATGGATGCATGCAGTACGATGAGGAAAAGACACGTAGGTGGAGCAAGTGCTCTGGAATCATGTTATGTATTAGGTGGAACTCGAACAAAATTTTGGATTCCTTATTGATTGAAGGGTTGAGATATAAGCCTTTAGATGCCCTTATTCTTGTGTATATGTGCATGTGCCATACATGTGTAAATGTGTATATGTTGTATTGTGTCATATGTGTGCTTGTGATATATGTACATGGCATCATGTTATGTGTACATGGTATAACACCACACATATATGTATACATGTTTGTTACTTGTTTGGGCCCGTGTACTATGCCAATTATTTCTGGGTGGAGGTGGGATAACCTTTGGATTCCCAATATCTTTGTCAACATAACACTACTTGGTTTGGTAGTGCCCATAGTTGTGAGTGGAATTATCCAGCATGACTATGGGTCAGATACTTGGGCAATTATCTTAGAGGGTGCCTAGAATCTTGGAGAAACATGACTGTGATCCAACACGGCTGTGGGATGGGTACCTGGGCAGTTAGCCTGGAGGGTACCTAGAGCCCTAAAACAACATGACTGTTGAGTTGGTACCTTGACGAATAGTCTGGAGGGTACTTAGAGAGTTGGGGCAACCACTTTGGATTAACACTTTAGCCATGGAAGACTTGATATCATCTAGGTGATTTCCTTAATAGGAAATCGACCCCATGTGTATATGAGAAAAGAAGAAGCCATCAAATCATGATAAGTACTAATGCTTTATTGATCTTCTGAATCTTTAAATTATGAGAATGATTTATGATAACTTGGATTTTGAGATAACCTCACGATATGTTTTAGCTTATGATGATTTGAATGTGCACTAACTGGTTTCGTTGTAGGAAATATGTAAAATCTCACATTCACTGCAATGATAGACTGCTAATAAGGTATAATTTACCTCCATTACATTCTTCTTTATGATGAGTCTCATGGGATCTGTGTGTCTATGATGCAAGAATAAACATGAGATCACTCACTTGAGATGAAAAAATTTGGCCACAAGATGGAACAACAACAGTGTGCAAAAGCCAAAGATTTCAAGAACATGGCCATTGTGGGACACTAGCACCAATGGTGCCAATTGATTTCCACAAAGCGTGCTATGATTGGTATGATAGTTTTGAGGCAGTGATATTCCTTGGTTTGAGACCCCTCCATTGTGAGGACGCATAGAAGTGGGGGGTGACCAGATTGCCTAAGAGACTGGGAAGCAGAGAAGGGTATGCTAAAAAATAAATTGGTTTTGGTCATGATCATAACTAGGTCGAATCAGAAGCATATTGGGGGTGTAGCTGGAAACAATGACCCAAGAATTATTCACTGAAAGAACAAGGAGCACACGGATATTGGAGGTAGACAACACTTAAAGGTAAGGGAACAAATTCAAGATTGGATTGAATCAAATACAACAAAAGGGGCCATTCGAAAATGGCTAATTTTATAAAATAAAGGTTACTGAGTGGTTATTATGCATACAAATTTTATTGTAAAAATCTTAAATGAGCTATATATATAAAGATCCATATCATTGTTGTGTATTTTAAACAATTATTATGGTATTATATATGCATCATTAAACACCAAGGACAATTTTCCACCAAGGGGGAGGGGTTTATAATAGCCACTTCTTATTTCTTCAACAATGTAAATAATGTAAATATTTTCATAAAAAGGGAAAATTGGTTGAGATAAGGGACAAAGACTTCCAAAGTCGAGGAGGATTATCTTCTTGGGATTTTTTTTTTGCTTGGCTAGGGAGGTTGACAAGTGAGCAACAACCACCTAATGGTGATGTGGACATTCAAGGAGAAACCCATTATTGTCTGAAGGCATGTAGGGGTGATTTTTCCACCCACTACAATAAGAAAAATAATAAACAATAAAATTTGGGGACAAAGAATCAGGTGGGGGGGGGGGAGATCCCGTTTGATTGATTTTTCTTCTCTGAGTACAAAGAGGGATACCATATCGGCAACCGAGTTTGAAAAAGGAGGAAACCTTGACAAACTTTGTGATCATATCTCAGATACCATCTAGGATACTTGCTTGGAGTAAAATCCTGAAAGCAAGGTTGCCTGTGAAAAAAATTAATGAAGACAAACATGAAATTTGAAAGGTCTTGGAACATATGGAACAACAAAGACCTGACATCGCACAGGGCATTCATGGTCACCTTACTAAGAATTCAAAGAGTTTGGTGCAAGAAATTAGAGCCAAGTGCTTGGATATGCTACTGATGAAAATCCAGCTGTAACACTCTCCTCACACATCTACCGAAGTAACTAGCCGACCAGGGTAAACATGCAATGAGAGGCTACTACTATTGCATTTGACCTCCTATGTGACCTTAAGGAAGTGGAATCGACAGAACACATCAACCAACCTATCCACATCAGCAACAGAACCATAAGGAGACATGTCAGCCATTCAGAGATCTTGTCCCTAGGTCCCTCTAATGTTCCAAACATCTTAATCGTTAGTCACTCTCATGTTATATGCATGCCAGCATTTAGAAACCCAAATTCACTCTCCTAGGCTTGTTGGCCAGCATTTAGAGATCCAATTTTCCAGTGTTATGCCAATGACCCTAGGATTTGAGCCACTTTTTCAAGCCCAGATCCTAGGTCACTGCCCATATTGAAATGATAACATAGGAGGACTAAAATAATAGGGAAACAATGATGCAAAATCAATAATTTAAACAAGACCTTAATCAGACCCCTACTAGCCATGACAGGCATTTCGTCAAATAAGTCGCAAGCATGTAATCTACAGGAGTAACCAACAAAATTAAACATAAGGATATTGTACTTATTTGAGTATCACTAAGAACAATTGTTCCCTCATGCTATTTGCTACATTACCATCTATTAGGCCATAGATACATTATCCATTAATTTACAAGCAAAAACATGATGAGAGCCATACATAGCTATTGCCATAAAACACACATATAACCAACATAATACAAACATAAATACTCATGAAAGTACAACCATATAAACCACTTATGATCCATCAAAATACTCATAGAAACAAAAGGAGAAATAACATTTCATTAATGATGCAAAATCCAAACCCGGGATGGGACTTCCATGTTCCACCCAATCATAGAATGGTTGAGCCAAATCTCTTTTTAGCCGTTCACCCCCATGCCATATTCCAAGCATGAATGTGGGACTCAAACCAAAAGAACCAACCAAGGCATACAGAGGCTAAACCACCTCATCCTCATCAATAGAAACCAAGCTTTACCGTAATCCATCCTGGATCACTAGGCCACCATAATGAACACATCATAACAGGGTATATTGTGATCTCCACCAAATCACCAGGCAAAACAAACATGGATGACACTGGATTTCTCCACCTACACCATGAGGAATTTTCCTATCTCCTAGTCTCTAAGCTTTACCATAATCCATACCAGGATCACTAGGCCCTAAACCGAGACCCACTCTCCAAGATTTACCACATATCACAAACACGGGATTACTAGGCCCAATGGAGAGAAAACCACCTTTTGTCTTTACTGTATATCTTTGCATTCACCAGCAAGGATTCCTAGGCCCATCGAGGCAACAAAATCCTGGCTTTATCGTAACCCACAGTATAGATTAGGGGTCACTAGGCCAGTGGCTTTACCGTGATCCACAATCCAGTTCAGGGCCCAGTAGGCCATGTTCTCTATCACTCGGAGATCCACCCCACTCAACTTCAAATCCATCTGACAATCCAGCTCAACCAAAACATGAGAACCCCATCACACAATGGTTATCCAAAAATGGCAAGACTAGGCTGAAAACACTGTTGCACTTGGAAAAACCCATGCCACACCAACAAAGAACTACATGCAATACCATGCATGCCAAATCTAGCAAGGAAAATACACATGCAAATCGATGCCTGCAAAGAAGCATGTGTTAGCTACTTGATCCTGCCTTTCCTTTCTTGCTCCTTCCTTCTTCTTGCCTTCTTTGCCTTTCTTGATCCCATGCATAACCATAGAAAAAGCTTGAGCTAAGAGCTTACATTGACTAAGAGCTTCACATAGTCTAAGAAGCTTGCCAACTGATCCTCATAAGCCTTTTTTATGAATGAGGCCTCTATTTTCTTCATTTTCCATTATTTTCCTTCATTTTCCTCCTCACATGCAACCTGTGACCTTTCACCTTACTTTTCTCCTATTTTCCTTTATTTTTATAAATAAATGTGCCAAAAATGCCATTTTGCCTTTCCAAATCCTTAACCATTTCCTTTTCCAAATTCCTTAGCCATAATAAAACAAATGAACACCCCCTAGGATGTCTTTCCCGACATTCAGCTTGGAATATGTGTCCCATCAACCGTGGTTATTGTTTTTCCTTATTAACTTTGATTACATGGAATTTTTACCAGGGTTGTTCCAGAACCCTACCCCTTGGGGGACACCATCCTCGATGTTCGATGACACCTATAACCAACAAGACTGCTGAAAACAAAAGATACTGCCCATGGAGCTTTATAACACAACTCATTGCAGTATTTACAATGAATGACCTGCTCAAAAGCAAAACATCATGACAACATGACCAGATAAAAACCATACCGCATATTGGAGCTTTATAACATAGCTCATTACGGTATTTACAATAACCACATAAACACATATGCAAGTTTGCTAAACCAACAAATAAAAGGATGCGATGCTAGTACCAATCAACAAGGGAATCCAAAGGCTCACACCTCCACCCTCAAAGTAATACCAGGAGTCACCTCCTTCCCAGGAAGTCCAAAATCCACTGCAAAGTCAAATATGCATCCAATGTCCAGCGCTATAATCCTGCGGCATTTGTCCTCTCAGTGAACAATTATGAACTCATTGTTCCACGACGCACTCCCAATGTGCATATGATTCCATCTGGAAATGCTAATGACCAAAATAAACATATCCGAGACCTTCCCTTCTCTGCTACACTGTCCCTCGGGAAATCAAGTCACCCCTTCTATGTAGTCACTCACCTTCCGAGTTCCCTGACATACCCTATCCCAGGTGATCCATCCCTTGGCAAGGCTTCCTCTCATCGGAATATACAAAACCCAAGGCATATACCTGCCTCAAAACCATCATACTGGTCATAGCATGCTTATGGAAATTAATGGACACTATTGGGTACCAATGTCCCACAATGGCCCTACTCTTGAAGTGATCTACTAGCATACTGCTGCATGTTCCAATTTCTTTCATTGACGTTGCTAATTCTTGTAGGTGATTTCAACCACTCAATCGTGCATGTTCATGCATTCCTATTCCAAGCACATAATTTCCATTAGATTTAAAATTAATTGAAATAACTTCAAATAATACCTCATTAGTAGTTTGTCAACAAGGTACACTTGCAATTATGTTCGCTTCCTGTCACAACAAGTCAAACTAACTGTTTGATCAAAGTATCATGTATAAACATATCACATTTGGTTAGCTCAAAGCATAACCATCATAGATCAACATCATAAATCACATGTAACCATCATAAACCATAATCATAGATCTCATACAAACATCATATACCATAGTCGTAAATCAAATGCATAATAAAACTGAAATAAAATGTTGATACTTATCCTTTCATCAATCCTTAGCTTCTACCATTGTCTTTATTCCTTATGCACTAAGGATTGGTTGCCACACCCGACAAACACCCAGTGCCTTCTCCTCAACCATGTGCACATACACATAGTGTGCATCACACACATACATCTACACACGTCATACAACACCATGCAATACATGCATCTACACCATTACCATACCTATCGCATGTACACAATATCACCTATATGCTGCAACCACCTGCACAATGTGTGCACAATATCACATGTACACGACAACACCTGCACAACGTGTACACAATGCCACATGTACACTGCACAATAGTACAACGTGTACACAATACCACACGCACGACATGTACGTGACACCATATGTACACAATGCCACATGCACGACATGTACACAACACCACTTGCACACAACACCACTTGTACAACAAGTACATAACACCACATGCACACAACACCACTTGTACAATCATGCACACAACATGATATGTACATAGCTCCACATGTACAATATGCACGCAAAACCACATGTACATAACACTTCATATCCAACATGTACATAACATTATATGTACACAACATGACATATCCAACATCTACGTGGCACCATCTATACCCAGTACTGCATATGCAATATCTTCACAACACTACATGCACATAACATCACCTATACAACATGTGCACAATAATAGTACCGCACATCCAAAACCACACAATCTTTACCAAGCAACCTTGCTTCCAGTGCCTTATCCATGCTTGTCCCAGCATGTCGCAGACGACACTGCTTTCATTGCGTTGTTGTATCCCTCGGTATAACGTGTCCATAACATAGACATAATATAATCACATAATATCAATTCATAACCATATGATACTAACCTTGCATATTTGTCAGGCTACTCTTCCCACTTGATTCCACATGAACCAGAAATATCTTCATGCCATGCACCTACATAAGAAATCATTCTTCCACAAGAATGACCCCTGACAACCTTGTCAGATAATTCCATAGATACATAGATACATACATATACAATCATTAGCATAAAACAATCATCATCCTATCAGAAAATGGCACACATGCATATGTACATACATATATAATCATTAACATAAAACAATCATCATCATGTTAGACAACGACATACATGCATACATGTATACATATATAAACATTAGCATAATCATGATCATAATCACGATCATCAAATAATTACTACATAACATAAGGTCTAGGTTAAGAGAGCGTCCTTTATTCATGCACAACATTGAGAACAATCATTCCCAACATAGCCAAGGCATCCAACACCTTAGATCCATTTACTTTACCTTTTCTAGTTACCATTCACATGTCTGTATTGCCACCATCTATTTACCACTATGGACCAACTAGTCCAACCTTCATAGTCTTACCTTTCGTGACGCTTACTCATGCACAAAGCTTCATCTAAGCCTTACATTACCTGTTGGGTACCACATAGCTCTTCTCGAGCTCCATTGACTTTCCTCTTCCCCGAACCAATTCCCAAGACTCAAGCATAAAAGGAAAGACAATAAAAAAACAAGAAGAAAATCATGAAAACCAGTAGAAATACGACACCAGAAACAAAGTGGCATAACTATGCACCAGGCACTCTCAAAATCACAAATCGAGCACAACAATCACAAAATACCAAAGCACAAGATTAAAAACAGACACCATGAATCAATCCCCATGGTTCCCAAGGAAAGCTCGACGTGAGCTTTCTTCGAGATTTCATGGCAACCTCTCTTTCCATGCAACTCCCTTCATCATGTTGTCATTAACACATAACTATTAGTGCATAAATAAACATAACAATACGCCAATTACCTCATCTTGTTGTGCTAAGAAAATTGCTTGCAACTGAACACATCCACGCCATCTCTCAAGGGACTCCAATCCTTTGACAGATCCACCTGTAACTAAAGACTAGCTAATATACCTGTCAATTACATGTCCATAAATATAGCACATTTCCACATAATTTCAGAGAAATCAAGGTTAATAAGACTTCCTGTGTGCAAAGCACTCATTCATTTGCAATTATGGATTCCAAACATAGCTAAAGGAATTCTTTCCCAACTCCTTTCCTTTACCTTTTTACCTAGCTGCAATCGAGGCTTACTATGTAACGTCGCATCACCCAACTATTAACTATATAAACACATCGACTATTACCTTGTCATGCTAATACCAAGCATGTTTCCCGCAATTTCTCACACATGTCAACCACATGTTCTAAATATCAAGACAAACATAGTTATCAATTTGAAATAAACTTTTACAAACAATCATGTCATATTCCATAGTCAACTCATAGTCATTAGACATAATGTTAGAACAGTCAACTACATTCGAGTACATATCAACTGTCTCAACACATATATATTAGTACAATCATCTTAAAACAAAATCATTTGAACACATACTCATATTATAAAATCCATCAAACGTTCAACCAACTTGCAACCATACCATGTTAAATAAATTAACTGGATGACATAATCAAATAGTTAAGCACCAAATATATGACATAAGCAAACTCTTACCTTGTTGTATTTCAGGGGAGGCTATCTTGTTTGCACAATCAAGCTAGTTAGCAAGATATACCTTCTCAACATATCAACTCAAACAAATCATGATATCCATAACAGTAACTAACTAACATATGCACATCCTAACTCATAAATAATTATCATTTATACATAACAATCACATATGTACGACCGGTCTAGATTAGTATCACACAATGCAACACAATAATTCGACTCAAACTTGAATGTCATAACCCTAACCATCTGAATAGGCCAATCCAATTTATCACAATACATATGATGTCAAGATCTTAATGAAATAACCCTAATCATCAAGTTACTAACATATAACAACCATAAGCTATATATCATGCTCATCAACAACATATAACCTAATCGTCAAGCTAAATGTCATATAACAACAACAGGTTAACCTATAACATACTGATAAACAACATATAACATAATCATCAGGTTATCTAATATAAAACAACAATAACAGTGCATACAACTATAGGTTACTATCATTCTTGACTATCTGACACGTGCATATAACTACACTAATCAACTAACATCTATCATGAATGTAACCATAACATCAAAAGACATGTACATAAACCTAATGTATATAAACCTAATGCATATAAAAATCATTGACTTACATAGCTGCATTCTCAAAATGAAAACATGTATGATGATCTGTTCTTATCCCAAAGTCTAATGCTGCAACCTCATTATGATGATCTACATCTCCTGCTCTATCTCAACCAACACATTAGCATAATAACATACCAATATCACCTTGATGACCTAAAATTCATACCATGACTTCACAAGTATGTTTGAACTACTATTCAAGCATAACTATAACCAAGACCATTCATGCATGAAAATTGCATGTAGACATATAACACATGAGCACCAAACCATATACACAACATTCTAGCTAGAGTACAGTCATCAATGCATGACCATATCAACTACATAAACCATGACCTCATGCATGACAACAACCATTACTTCATTGTACACATTGCCACATGCAACCATCAACATGTATGAGTAATTCCTAATCAACTACACATACTCATACACGCATGTAGTCGAGCATAAGTGATCAATTCTTGTAATCAACCTACAAGATTGATACATGTAATCAACCATACAAGAATGCAACCTACTATACAAGGATGTAGTCAAGCAACATATAACAAGGTGTAAGAGAATGTTACACAGTATTTTGTCAAGCCTCCTGCACTTCCCTGTGACATACCCTGAAGTTACCGAAACATGACCATTATATAGTATACTCATCCAAGTTTATAACTCAGAGCCCTCCTTTAACTTTGCTTGGAAAATATTCTGGAGCTTTCCCTGAAGAAATAGCTCTTAAAACCCTAAAATGAAGGTCATCACCCTTATGAAGCTCAAAACTGTCATGATCGCCAGTTGCACCGTGTTAGGCCAGCGATGGCATTGCTCTATTCCCTTGCATACCTATGCTGGTCTCAAAAAGGAAGTTTTCCCAAAGAGGATGAGAAGCTTCATGATCTAGAAGCTTCCAGAGCGGCGAGCTGGAGGTGGTTTCGCATAGATGAGGTCGAATCCTCCTAATTTGAACTTTTGGTCTCATCCCTATTAGCTATCTCCTCGAGATTTGGGCATAATCCTATCTTTGGAGGAGGCCTAACTCCCTCTCCTAGCCTATAAATTCCTCCTCTCCCATTCCCAAATGGTAGGTCTATGTCCATTTGCACCCCTATGCTGAGCTTGTGCTTAGAGGCTATTCATTAGACTTTGAGAATGAATGTTTGGAGAGTTTATTGGCTTGGACTTGGATTACCACTCAAGGAGAGCCTTTCAACATCAAGGATATGGTTGTAAACTTCCCTTTATTCTTTAAATAATATACAATTGTTGGTTCATCTTCCCAAAATATATATGTTCATGTATGTATTAGCTTGGCATTCCTTGATCACATAAGCAGGTTATTATTGGATTT